>JAJLTX010000048.1:0-101466 GCA_030568365.1 Myxozyma kluyveri
TAAAGAATTTTTTTATTGACGAAAAGCCGTATGGTATATATCGTGAAGCTAATCTTTCTGCAGGCAAAATGTCGAATAAGACCGCGAGAAAATGCAATCTGAGTGAAATACAAGTGCGAATGCTCCGTTGTATTCTATTAGAAGCCGGGGACAAGATATGAATGTCTCATGGGCCGGACGTGGAAGTCGCTTGGTGAACCCGTCTGCAATCACATCGAAAGATTGAATACAACGAGGGAAGACAATTTAACGTTGAATGCTCTCACGAAGAAAAGCATCGCGAATCAGGAAGTGACGATTGCGGGTGGTGAAGGTGTTGAGAGCGACTTTGATTGCACTAGCACCACTGACAGAAAAAGAGCATGTGTCTTGCTGCGAACAAATAACATTCCTCACGCAGTGTTGCCACTAGCCTCCTCGGGAGCCTTCTCAGCAGGACCATTAACAATCAATCGTCATTTTGCCGATCTTCGCTTGATTCCTATCTCTGAGCTCCGGAGTTGAAGTAACTGCATAAATAATACCATCCTGGACATGTTGTATCTCGTGGAGGGAAACAGAATCTCCATTTGATCAAATATCTGTTGCCATTCGGGAACGAGCAAACTGAACTGCCTGGCGCCCACCTCCTTGCAAATTAACATCTCGCACGAACTTCTGCACTTTTTCATCAATACGATGAGCTGACACTTCGAAACATGGTACTCCGACTCACATCGCTCAGTACTGCCCTTCGTACTGTAGTGAGCACGATCGGCATTTGTGATCTTGCAATATTTCTGACTTTGTCAAAAACACTGCGGAAATTTCAATCTTTCACCAGCGTGTGACACTCGTTGATGAAAATTCGCCACGCACGCTTGCCAGTCGTCAACGTAGTAATTAATGCCACCTAGAATAGTTTCTGGCAGTTCTTTCAGATCCCATATCTCACGATTACCGTTCTTTATCATCTGGATAAGTCCATAGGGCTTTGATAAGGCTTTCATGTCATCCAACAATCCAACGGCTTTTGCAAGTACTCTGTCGTCTACCAACTTTAGAATTTCTCGGCCAGCATGTGTGAGATAACCAGCGGCATTAACCCAAACAAATCTCGCGCTGTAGTGGAGCCCGGGAAGATGTACCCGGAATTTAATTATGGAAGATATAAGCGCGTACGATCTCCTCTCCAAGCGTCAAATTCCCATTAAACGTTGTTTCATTCTTTCAAGTAAAGGGTGAAGATTCAGTAGTTTGGCGAGTCAAAGAGATTCTATTGAACATGAAAGCCGAATAACTCCACGTATTCGTACCTGCTTCGTTATAACCGGAATTTCAGAAAAAACGAATTGCAAAATAATAACGCCGGATCATTCTTTCTTACTGATCTCTCATGAATGTTGTTTATATTGAATGAGTTACTCGATTTGCAATCATTGTTCCTGTGGCCATTGACAAACAAGTCTTATAGATTGAATCAATAATAATTGAGTACATTGCTCTCCATCATTTTGATAAACCATCACCAAATTCACGCTGTAAAATCTCTCCAACTCTCCAATCTCCTCCGGCTCCCCCACAAAAAAAAAAAAAAAGGTAGGCTTCATGAACACAACAATCAATCCAGCCAATTCACATCTTTCTTCTTGAGCCGCAGCATCGCACGAGCCGCGCGCGATAGCAACGCACTTTGACTTTCCTTCCGTGAGATATCCTCGTATCTGCAGTTTCTAATCTTCCGTTTCAATTGATCAGCTACACAATTGTCGCAGTATTTAAGCTGCTATTTAGTATTTTACTTTGAAATTTAATTATATCTTTGATCCATTTCGTTAAGGTTACTACGAAACTGCAACCCACAATGGCATCAACTACTACAACCGAAACACAAACAGACCCAACGCTCACAACAGAAACTGGCATCACACCAACTGAAGAAGTACAAGAAGATACAACACAATATGATGATGAATCGTCATCAATAAATCCAACAGACTTATCGTCTTCCTCTGATAAATTATATTTTGCATATTGTGAATTATTAGATACGTATCTTGCAGCACGGAAAAGACTCGCTGAATTATTATCAAAGGTATGCATTTATTTATATTAACTTGTATAATTGATTGACTGAAAGATCGAGTATGGAATATGTGCTAATTTGATGCTTAGGGATACTTTGATTTAGCTCAAGCGAATTATGGATCTGGTGTTAGAAGATATGGAAAAGATTATTATCATGGAGGATTGACTGCAGCTCGTATCCTGTACGTAACATCCTCTCTCTAATCTACAATCACCTTTATTATCAATGAAGCTAACAAGTCTTTACTTATGTGTATAGAGAATCAACGACTTCAACAACATCATCAATTCCATTTTCAATATCTGATTTTTCTACTTCATTTTCAAAGTTAAATGTAGTGGATGTACCAATTCCCAAAGCCGAGGAAAGTGAGAATACGGCTGAAACCAAAGTTGAAAATAAAGAGAAGAAAGAAAATGCTATTGAAAAGGAACTAAAAGATGTTAAAGATACTGTTAGTTCTGGTATTTCATCAACTAATGAAGCATTACGACAACGACGACCAAAACAAGATGAGAAATCTACTGAAACTGTTGAGGGAAAAGATGATGAGAAGAAAGAGGAAGAAAAGGAAAAAGAAGATGAACAGCTACTTCCCCCACCACCAAGAAAACGTGATGTTACAAGACCTCCATTAGCTATGGATCCAATCAGATGGTTTGGTGTTTTAGTTCCACCTACTTTAAGAACTGCTCAACAACATTTTACTGACTGTATGTATTCTTGTATTATATGACGTTATGGGAACGAGTACTAATATGTTTTCTTATAATAGCCGTTGAGGAAATCGCAAAAATTGTATCGCTAACTAGTGAACTATCTGCGTTAGAAGCACAAATTACAGCAATCAAACCAAAAAGTTAATTTCAAACCGCAAGATGAAGAAGTGGAGTGTATATATGTGACATATATGGTAGGAAATAATTTGCGAATTTTCTATAGTGTAATTTAAACATTTTGCATATACTAAATAGATGACAAAATGGTAGTAAATGAATGGCATGCATAAACGAATTAAATGCACAAAAAATACATAATACAACAGCGACCTTACAAAGCACAGAAAAATGAAAACAGAGCAAAATGCATCTTTTGAATGATGAGGAAAATAAACAAAAACGCCAAAATGAACTTAAACAATTATAATATGACCAAGCAAATTAACTTATCCCAGATGACATAAAAATTAAAAATAAAACAAAATCACGGCTAAATATTACAAATAAGTGAAATATAGTATAATAGTATTATGTTGAAGTTGATAAAATTGCTGTAGATGTTGGATTAGGTAACCCATTTACCAAGAAATCATTAAAATCAAGAGTAAGTGATCTACCAGCATCTATTGTTAAAACACCAGTATCAGGATCAATTGGATCACCATTCCCATAAAATGATTCTTGGAGTGCCTGTTGTACTTGAACAGCATCATCAACACTTTGATTTGTTTGAATCACATCAAGAATTACAACTCGTGCAAACCGTAGAACTGTATCCGATATATTGAAAGTAGGTTGTGTGGTTTCTGATTGCCGAGCATGTAATCCATGTGATGAAAACCAAGAATATCCAACATTCTTATCTTCAACTTCAATTTCTTCAGCTTCTACGGCTTCGTCAGCATCTTCAGCTTCTTCAAGATCTTCCTCGTATTCATCAATCTCAGATATATCATCTTGAACCACCCAATCATACGCAAGTCTCTTTCGTAACCTTGATCTTCCATTAAATGAAACCAAAGCATTTTGGCTAGCACAACTGATATCAGATTGATTAAATACTCTAAAAATTCTCCTTACATTTAATTGAATAGAAGGAAATATTCTAGCAGTTGAATTTGAAACTAATGGAATAATTGAAGTTCCTAATGTAACATTTCTTGAGCGTGCTGAATTCGGTAGCGCAACAATTCCACATGACATACTTTCAACTGAATTACAGCTATCTCCTGCAAAGTCTCCAACACAAACACATGCACATGTTGTCCCATTTCTTACGACTGATACACCGAAATTCTCACATGGTAAAATAGTTTCACAATCTGATGCTGATGGTCCTGTGCTTGAGCTTGTGGCTGCTGCAGGAGCGATTCCAGAAACGGTACCTGTTGCTGGACTACCTGAAGTTGTGAATGGATTATATGAAGCAAATGGAATTGGATTGTTAGTCGGTGTTGGCGACGGCGCTGTATTATTTGACGATCTCCGTGAATTGATAACTTGAATTGGAACAACAATTACAACGACAACAATAATAATAGCGATAACGAATAAAACAGCGAATAGCCAAGATGGCATACCAAATACACGTTTCCGATTTCGTGGTGGGCCTCGTCTTGTTGCGCCAGTTCCAGTTCCTGAAGCTCTATTACGTGCTGCACTGGCACCATTTGGTGTACCTGGCGTTTCTGACGGTAATGGGTAAGATGTGAATGAAGCTAAATCACTTGTACTGCCAACAGGGTAACTAATAGTTGATGATAAGCCTGGTGACATTGTACTTAAATGCGGAGGTGGAGTACTTAGTGTTGTCGGAATTGGTGGTGCACGTTTCTCTTGCAAAGCGGATGCATTAATTGCAGGTTTTCCACGGATCGAGTTTGTCGCTCTCTTAACAAGTTCAACCATTGACGAAATTGACAATCTATCATATTTAGTCCGTTCAATATCAATTGGTGGGGGTTTCCGTCTTCTAACAATACCAATTTGTTGTGAAGACGATAACGACGCAGCAACGCTTGCTGACGGTGGTGGTAGTTGCTGTCGAGATGGTTTTGATGCACTGTGATTAGTATTGTCTGTTGCTGGTTGTTTACCAAGTCGTTTCTCATTAAGCTCTATTGGAGTTGTCGCGGCATGTGGTGAGTTCGATGATATTATAATCTCCGGAGCCGGTGCTGCTTCGACAGATGGTCGTAGTGGTGTTGTTGGTGGATTCGAAATTTGAGCTTGCTGCTGAGTTCCCTGCGACGATGGGGTCGATGGCATGGTGGGTAACGGCGGCAACGGTAACTCCTGAATTGGCGAAAGTACAGACGGTAATTGTGGTAATTGTCGCTGTAATTGAGATGTAGCACCACCTAGTGAAAGTGGTGGCTCTGTAGGTGCTGCAGTAGGTGCTGCATTGGCCGAGGCCGGTGCGGCAGAAACTTGACCGGATGCGGGAATAAGTTCTTCAGAGGACCTAGCAGGTGCTGAGGAGTCTTCATCGACGGCAGAGTCGCTTGGCAGCGGCATGCTGCGGTGAGGAAGGACTAGCACTGGGCCTGGGGCGAGGTGCTGGCGGAGGAGGGCGAGGAGGCGATGCGAGGGCTCAGCTGCAACGACATGGACGGGGTGAATGGAGTGAGAAGAGCAGGCGCGAGAAGGTGAAGAAGTAGGTGCCGGTGCTATTGGCTCATGAAGCACGGCTTTGATCTGGCACTTTGTTGCGATAGCAGGGTCGCAAAAGGCGTAGCAGAAGACTTGTGTTGAATAATCGCAAAAGGCAGAAAAGAAGACAAGAGCCAAGCAAGCGAGCGAGGCATAGGCGAGGAATACTTTGTTTTGTGCCTGGATCCTGCGCTAGGCCCATCCGCAAAACTGAGCGCAAGTACGAGGGCCTCGGAAATTAATCCCATGCATGCATTTCCAACTAAAACACCCACACTAAAAGGTAGACAAAAACGCACGATTTTCAGGTACCTGCCACGTGACTTAAAGCCCAAAATCACATGACCGTCACGTGGCTTGGGGACCTTTGCGCTCAAGTGGGAGCGAATAGGGATTTGTTAGGGGTTGTATAGCTATAATATGATTGAAAAAAGTCGTTGTATATATAGGGCTTTGATAGGACTTTTGTCAGTATTTTGCAAGTTTTGATAAATAGGTCTTTATTTTGTCTTTGAGTACTGTAACCTAAAATCGTAGAAATGACTGTAAGCGAGTAAGGGTACATGAAAATCGTGCGTTTTTGTCTACCTTTTAGACAGCGTCCAATTAAAAACATGTACGATATCGTACGTACAGTATCGTATGTAAATAAAACTGTGCAGCACGGAATCTAGATCACGGCCAAAGTTGCGGTCGGTCTCTTGACCAGATCACAGTCTAGTTGCCACCAGATTGGATTTCATGATTTTATGGGCGGCAAGACGGGGCGCCATTGTACTCAAAGATCCACAGTGATCTCGCCTACCGCTCGCCTTCTTGACGGTAACTCTGATTTCGCCGCCGCTGCTTCGATAGAAAGATTACTTAACTTTTACAGTGGGTTATGAGCCCTGAAGCTTTGGAGCATGAGTTACCTCTTCTAATAACTTACATATCCAATATACATTAAGCTGCTTTCTTAATTATCTACTTTTGCCCTCTAAAACATGTACAATTTAAACACACACCATCCGTTCTATTTCAAAACCATATGCGTTGCAACAATTAAATCCATAACTTATGCAGCAACAAGATCAATCTCGCCACGAACAGCAGCTGAACCGCCAACTTCACGAACAGCAATTCCAGCTTTCATACTAGCAGTTACATTAACAATAACTTCAATTTTAGCATTAGCTGAAACTCCTTTAAGTCTGATTTCAGCAAGTTTGGTAGTTGGTTTAATAACTCTCTCGCGTTCTTCTTCATCTTCTTCATCTGAGAAATCTTCATCATCTTCATCATCACTAAGTGGCTCCCTTGGTGCTTTCTCAACTTTACGCGTCTCGATTTCACGTTGTGCCTCGTAAATTGAAATAAGAACATCACCACCTTCAGCGGGACCAGTGAAAATCTTACTCCGACGAATTGGGACAGCAGTGAAACTTTCTAAAACACTAACGAAAGAACCATCACCAACAACCACACCAACTGCATGAACTAAATGTGGCGCACTTGTAACTTTACTTTGAACAGATTCTTCAATATCAGATTTTTCAAAGCCAGAAATCAAGGAAGCTTGAACAGCTGCACCACGAGCAACAAGTTCTGAAGGATCAAGTGCTTTAGGATTTGCAACATTTGCAGCAACAACACTAGTACTTTCAGGGAATACAGATTCAATTCTTGAAACAATTTTTGGTGTTTGCGAACTTCCACCTGCAAGTAAAACTTCATCAATATCAAGAACATCAAGACCTGCCTTTGCAACAAGCTCTTCAACAAACGCAGCTGCATTCTCAATAACCTTGCGCGCAAGCATTTCATATCGTAACCGATTAATATTTGAATGGAAATCTAAACCACCTGCAAGACTTTCAATTGAAATTGTAGCACTGTTACTGTTACTTAAAGTCTTCTTGGTGACTTCACATTCACTCTTTAATTTAGCTAATGATCTAGCACTCTCAGTTTTTGGATCAGGTCCATTAGTTTTCTTAACAAATTCTTTTCCAAAATGATCGGCAAGTGCGTCATCAAGAGCAGATCCACCGAGTTCGTAATTATGCGCAGTTGCAAGAATAGTGTACATTCCACCACGAACAGCAATAACCGCACCATCACTGCGAGTATATCCAAAATCTGTAACAACCACAATCTTATCTTCAACAGAAGCATCGCCTTCAGATTTTGCTGCATCATGTGCTAATAAAGCTGCAACAGGTTCTTCAATAATTTGCATAACTGGAATACCAGCAGCTTCGGCACTTGCCTTAAGAGCTTCACGTTGTTCAGCACCGAAATCAGTAGGAACAGTCATAACTGCACCAGTAACATCACGACCTAAGAAATCTGCCGCTGAATCCTTTAACCGAACAAGATGTCTTCGAGCAATTTCACCAACTTCAACAAATGTAGTCTTTGTCTCTGGTTCTTCCTCAGATGAACGTTCTTCAGAAACTTCAAGGTTATATCCAACTTTTCCGTCAACCTCAATAGGATGTGCTGATCCATGCGAGTAAGTAGGATCAATTTCACTGAATGATTTTCCAAGGAAATCCCGGAAATAAGCAACAGTATTACTAGGATTACGGATCATTTGAGCCTTAGCTTGAAATCCATGGTACTCATCTGCACCAACATATGAAAGCATTGAGGGAATGTTACGGTCACCATCTTGATTAGCGATAACCTCAACTTTTCCATCCTATATTAAATAACTCATATTAGTATTTTTACCATTAACAAGAGGTAAAAAAGAAATCAAAACTCACATTGGTAGGAAATGCAATTGAAGAGTTTGCATTTCCAAACGAGATTCCAATAACAGTAGTTGAAATCTCTTCACCGCCATTTGGCGAAACAACTTCGTCACTCATTTTCAAAATATTTTTTTTTCTTTAATAAATTCAAACAAGAGATCAATAGATATCTCTATATTTTGAAAACCTATAAAGAAAAATCTCTATGCTGTTCAATTGAATTTGGTATCGACGCCCGTCGACTTGTGCCCGCAAAAAAAAAATCTTCGAGGAAGTACTCTTACATTTGAGCCGCATTATGGTGTTTGTAGGTGTATTTACTCTTCTCTTGGTTAGGCCGTTCAACTTCATATTGTATAGTCGAATCTTTGCAAAGGAATACGATGCAAGCAAGTTACATTGCCTATAGAGTAATTGATATTATCAATATTCTTAGATATAATTAACATTATTAAATAAGCTATTTACTTGCAGTATTTGCAATCAATGCGATCCCCACACTACCATCTTGAACAAAAAACTTACAAAATCCAATCCCATATACAATTCCAAATAGCAAATATATACCAACAACCAGATACTGTACTCACTTGAACAAATAAAATTCTCACGAAAATTTATGTACTAAATTTGGAGAACAATTGAATACATTAATATGAGTATCATGAGCATGAGAAACTCCCATTACCATTCTATGAGGATGTAGAGCAATTGAATTAACTAAATTATGCATTCGATTACCACGCATATATCCAGCTGCACCTCCATTAGTATATGTTCTAATCGTTGATGTATTTTCTCCATTAAATTTCCACATTTTAACGCCATCTAATCCTGTTGCTAAAATTGGTGCGTGTTCATGTACAAACATTGCTCGCATTCCTCGTTCATGGGCTTGAAACCCTGTAATTGGTTCATCGTTTCGAATATCCCATAGATAAATCATTCCATCAGAACTATAATACAATAAATTAGTATAAGTTTTTCAAATTTATAAATAACTCAAAATTAACGCACCTTCCAGTAGCAAGTTCACGAGAACCACCACGTTGCATATGTAAATTCAATACCCAACTCTTATGATATTTCCAAACTTTAACCATTGCATTTCTTGAATCGATCCGACGATCATACATTCTAAGTGCACCGTCACCAAATCCAGCAAAGAAAACATGACCTGCAACTTGATCTGATGTTAATGATGTAATTGGACTTCCTGATCTTGCTGGAATATCTGCAAGACACATTTCTCTTGGTGCATCCCATAATCTAATTACTTTAACATCACCTCCAACAATAAAGGTACCTCTTCCTTGTTGCCATTCTGTAACTAATCCACTACTTTTATTAGATGGTAGCATATCAGTTAAGGCTCTCCAAGCACAAGTAAGTTGAATTTCATTTTCAGTATCATATCGACTATAAATTCTAATAACACCATCACCAGCACCTGTCATTAATAGAGGATTATCATCTTCATTAATAATTCTAACTTCAGTTAACTTTGTTCCAGATGGATTTCCATTCGAAAATCTATTTAACATTTTACTTTCTGCCCAATTCCAAACAGTAACCGTATCTTGGTCATCTAATGCAAGTAGATGTGGTTCAAATTGTGCGTATGATAATCTGGTAACTGGAGTTAAATTATTTAGCGAAGCAATTTGATAATTCCAAGAAGACGTAGTCGCGATATCTTTCTGAGGTTGAGTATAAGCAAAAGTTTTCTCATTTCTTGTTCGGCGCCATGAACTTTGATTATATTGAACACTACCAAAATCATCTGATTCAGGTGTACCTAATTGAGGCTCTTGAAAATACTCAATACTCCATTCAAAAAATTGACTTTGTAGTGGCATTGTAATTGGACCATCTCGTTTTCTTTGATCATATCTTGCTGTTTTGGGATGTGGCCATTTTGTTCTTGCTCCATTTGAATCATGTCCATTAGTTCCATTTGTACCATTTGTAATTGAACTAACTGTGGCAGTACTTCCTGATAATTTATGTAATCCTTCAGCAGTAACAGATTGAGCTGTTGATTCAGTATCAGAATACCCTAACGCTAAATTTCTTAAAGATGCTGCGATTGAAGCAGATCTTTTAAGAGTTGATGCAAGTACTGAAGTTGATGAAGAAGTTGATGAAGAAGTTGATGATAAACTTGATGAATTTGGTCCAGGTGAATTAGCTCTTGCTGATGATATTTGTGAAGGTGATCCATTTGATAATGCAGATGAAGCAGATGATGCTCTTAAAGTACTTGCAACAGAAGCAGCTGAAGCTTTAGGTAATGTAGCTGAGCCAGTTATAGTATTTATAGAAGAATCTAAAGAATCATTTTCAGAATGTAAACTTGAATTTGAAAGTTGACGTTTTGTTAATGGGAATGAAGATGTTGATAATCCATTTGATTTAGATTCCATTAATTCTTCAGATAATCTTGCAAGGGGTGAATTTAATAATAAAAGAAATACATAATCAATAACTTCACTTGCCATATCTGCAATTTCTGTAAATGGATCTGTTGCAAGTATCAGTAAAGCTTTCCAAACACCCGCGTAAATTGAAGATTGTGCAAAATAATCGACCGGTAATGAACTTGATGATGATGACACTGATGATGATGACGACGACATTAATGTTGAAATTAAGCCCGTTCCTGCCCCGCTTCCACTTCCTGTTGATGCTCTTGATCGTGCGCCTCCGTTTGTACCATTTGTTGTTGAAGATCCACTTTTTCGTTGAGCTGCTGCGTTTCGTTCAGTTTCTAAATGTCTAAATGCTACCACCAAGAACTTGGAAGAATAATGTTTAACAAATCTTGAAAACAATACAACAATTTCTTTTCTAACAATAGCAGATCCATCGCCCGTATGTCTCAATGTAGCAAAAGCAACTTGAGCTTCTCTTGCTTCAAGTTCTGCATTATATTCAGATGACATTCCATCCTTTTCAGAAGTTTCTAAAAAGGTTGACAATGCAAGTATAACTGCTGCTCTAACTTCAGGTACTGAATCATACATCATGTTAGCAAGCTTGGTTGGTGCATCAAGTCTAACTCCCATCCATTTAGCTTCAGCATTATCATTCCATAATTGAGAAATACATAAAATTGACCATTGTCTTAATACAACTGTGTTTGGATCATCAATATGAGTTAAACATGCCTGCAAAACTCCTGGTCCCATACAAGCTTGTTGTGCTGTTTTATTATTATGACAAAATGCTGCAATAATAAATGCACACATGGCTTGATGTTCTCCAATCATATTTGATTCAACTGATAATGAATCTGCTGAAATTAGAACTTGCATGAAATACGCACATGAATTATCTTTGAGTAATTCTTGCTGAATGTTTTTATAATCAACGGCCATGATACGTGACCAAATGAAAATTAATGCAGGCCGCAACTCTGGTGCTGGTGATTGTAATAATTTAAGAACATATGGGAATATACCGATTGATAATGCAAGATAAACAGCCCAAGGACCCAAATCAACAAAATACCCCAAGAGCATTAATGCACGAGTACGATGAACTTGAGATAACAAAACTTGTAAAACAACAGGTAACTGTTCAGGTCTTTCTCTTGTCTTTGCACCTAATCTTAACCAAGTTTCAAAAGCAGTTAATTGTTCTTCAAAAAATGTTGAATGCTTATATTCATATGGTGGTCCACCTTCTTCTGCTGCATTTAACATTGGCAATTGTGCTAAACAATGTTCGACTGCTAAATCCCATGCTTCCCACATTTGATGTGTAAATGTTGGTGGTAGTTGTGGAACTGACATTGGATGACAATTATGACTTCTCATAATTCGTTCCGCTAAAAGAAAATTACGAAATAATGCAGCAACCATTAAATCTTGTCTAAATAATTTCTTGAAAAGCGGTGCTTCCAATTGTGACCACGCAATTGAATCTGTAATCGCTGTGAAAATCCAATTAAGCTCACCTAATGGAGTTCGTCTATCAGCTAGTCTACCAGGTATCCGAATATCTAAATTTTTAGTTGATCTTGGTAATGGAGATTGTAAAACAAACCATCTTAATGCAATTTCAATTGGAGTTGTTAAACATGATGTAAATAAATCATTAGGTAAGTCGGGATTCATTGGTAAGCTTTCGTGAGCTTGACATGCTGCAAGTTGAATGCATTCTTTATATGCAGTGCCAGGCCATGTTTGGCTTGGCATATTATCCATTCCTGAACCATTTGCTCCATTTGGATTAGATGACGCAGCTGCACGAGCTTGATCATCTGCAATTCGCTGTTCGACAAATCTATTGAAATTATTGACGATATTTCCAGCAGCATGACAATCATACACAAATAAACAAGGAGCCCCAAGCCATGATTGTAAGTCCATTATTGACACTGGAATGTACTGTGTATATCCTTTATTAAACACCCAAATTTCACCAGATGAAGTCGGCCTTGGTACACCATGACCATTATAATGAAATAATATCCGTTCGTCCTTGGCACCACGTCGTAATCCAATACACAATCTTTTCGCTTCTTCAACATTCGGATCTAAACTTTGTTTGTATCTTGTTCTCATACTTAGTGTTTCATATTGACCTTGTAAATTCTTCCCTATAACCTCTAGAGCTTTCTTTGCATCAGTATGACCACTTGGATCAACCCAAGCTTCAAGCTTTGCACATGGATCTGTCTTAACAACATCAGGCGGATCAACTCCAAGATTTAAACATAATACAAGCGCTGCTGATACTGTTTTTTGTCGATCTCTCATTCTCCAATCCGGAAGTGAAGGGTCCGGTTTCTCCGGCTCTCGAGGAATACCAGCAGTTTCGTGACGTTTATCTTCAAAGTAAATGTAAAAATTCTAACAAGTCAGTCCAATTCTAGAAAATCACATTTAAATTAAACATACCTGCATCAATAATGCCATATAATACTCTGAATTATACATATCTTCAAAACCATGCCTTAGAGGATTTCGTTCATGATACTTGAAAGCAGCATCATCAGGATTATCTCTAATTGAAACTTCTTCGTCTGCGATTCCGTCATATTGAGTTCCATCTGACGTTGGACCATATGAATCTTGTGTATGAAGTGATCCATTACTTGTCCCTCGAGACGCAAATAAACTGCTTGAACTTGCTCGAGATAAATGACCTGGCCTTGCCACAGTACTGGCAACTGATGTGCTTGACGCCATTTTGCCGTCTTCAGAGGCCAATCTGCGGTATACCTCAACCACAAGTTCTGTCTTCCTCTTATTTTGCAACTATAAGCTCACTCGTTTGCGGTCTCAATCAAAAAGTAATCTAGAGCAACAACCATTAACAAAAAGCTTTCTTAACTTCAACCAACTTCAACTAGAACTTACCCAAAATATTATAATCACCACCAAATTCACCCCAAGTCGTCACGAACACCGATGCGTTTTAAAACGCAGAAGTACCAGGCATGTACACTAAGTTCGTTCTTCAATAACTAATATCTCACCGATCTCATTCGAACTGAGCTTACGCTCTTTAAGAAATACAACTGCTAGAAAGTGGCTGACGATACATTTGGGTTGTGGATGGCGCTCGAGTCCCGCGCAGTCTGAAGTCTGATCCTCGAGAGCCGCACGGTGAGCACATGACCCTGCACAACAACTAAACGCGGAGATTTTACTACGTACAGTTCGTCTAATGAATTATGATTGTGAATAGTAATTACATTATTGTTAATATCTTACAAATAACTACCATCCAAGCTCAACTCCAATACAAAAAAAAATTACATACAATAAACTTATGTATCAACTCTGCTCTCTGAGATTCTTACACCATGCTCAGCAAGCCATCCTTTAACTTCAGATTCCCAAACTGGAGGATCACCCTCAATATCACCAACTTGCTCAGCAGCTTTACAAATCCATGATCTTGGATATTCTTTTTCATCAGCAATCCAATCAACAAGTCGTACTCTTGATGTCATACTGTTATCAACACAGAATGATAATTTACCTCCTTGAGCATATTCACGTACAACGGCTGCAACTTCAGTTGGTGTCGTGAGTGCAGGTAAACGTAATCCAACGCGACCACGCATACATGTTGGATTCTTACACATCGTAAATCTGCAACTATTTGTCATTTGAATGAAATACCTTCGTTCAATTCGACTTTTGAGACGTGCACCAGTTGGATCATGCATAGGTGAATATAATGGACCATAACAAGATCCACATAATCCTAATGAATTTCCACTACTGTTTGTTCCACCATCTGAAGTTGTAAGATCATCGTCAACAGTTCTTGCACATAAAACATTCGTACAAACTTTTGGTGCGGGTGCGCTAACTCGCTGTAGTTCGTGTAACTGCATATGTCTATCCATATCTCGTAACCGTACAATTCTTGAACATCGTGAACATTCTGTTGTTCGTGTACCACAACTTGACTCATGTCCACTATATCCTTCAAGTAAATCTGCTGAAGATTCTGGAGGTCGTTCTCTTGGTAATTTTAAATGACAGAAACGACATATGTGAAGTTTTAATTCGCATTCGGTTGCTCGGTGATGCGCGAGACCGTACGATGTAGTGAAACTTGAATCTCCACATTCGCATGCAGCAGGTGCAGTATGGTGTGTATTTAAATGCTTTTCTTTTGAGCATGCAGCGTCGAAAACTGAATTATCATCATCACAAATCTCACAATGCCAGTGTGACGCAGGAACACCACCATCTTGTCGTCTGAATAGTCGTTTGCAACCAGGATGTGGACATAGTACATTATTTCGTTCGCAAAATGCTGTGTGTAACTGATACGTTCGTGGAGGGAAGTATTGATGACAATTTGAACATTGTCGTGAGTCCGGTGGTGGTTCAATGTCGTTAGTGCCGTTAGCGCTGGAAAGTGACGACTGTGTAACTATCACTGTGCCGCGTAAAGGAAATGCCACGCTCTGTACGGTAATTTGTAAATGTTCGGCGGAAGAAATGAATGGATTAAGAGCACTGATTTCGAGTGTGTTTTTCTCATCAATAATTGTAGACCATAAATGATACCGATCTGATGCAGGTTCATCTATTGACATGTAGACATCGACCGATCGTGCATCCACATCTTGTCCCTCTGCGGAATCACTCGTGTCAACTGATAACGAGGCAACCACAGGCTTTGATCTATCCCAAA
The DNA here is from genome assembly GCA_030568365.1 of Myxozyma kluyveri. Taxonomy (NCBI): domain Eukaryota; kingdom Fungi; phylum Ascomycota; class Lipomycetes; order Lipomycetales; family Lipomycetaceae; genus Myxozyma; species Myxozyma kluyveri. The sequence goes on from JAJLTX010000048.1 coordinate 15,351, forward strand.
CTTTCAACTCAAATTGTAATGGCGTTTGGTGATCTGGTAGAAAAATGAAGTTTATCGGTGTATCAATCGCAACTTGTTGCACTGCATCTGTCTTTGATTTTGCATCGTCTCGTGCTGCAACAGCGGTCTTTGCTTGTGTCTCTGATAATGCTTCGATGTCGACTGATAGATCTGTTTCGATAATGCATACGGCGGGCGCAGGTTCAAGTTTGTCGGCTAGGAACTTCAGTGTCGCATGTGTTGCTGGATGTGATATCGTAAATGTTTGACCTTCGGTGAGAGTTGTATATGATGACTGCAGCGCGCGTTCTAGTAATGCTCGCCAGTCATCTTCAATGGCAAGGTATGACGCATCGAGTGGCCGTAACTTGACATACGTTCCCCTTGGCAACTCACACTGCTCGACCACGATGATTGGTTTCTGTCGTTGAGCTTGATCGGGATCACTGTTATCCTCGCTCTCTATTTGCTCGAGCACTCTCCTTGGAAAACCGAGCGATGACGCAATCTGGGGCGACACGACGACCTCGCCCTGATTTGCCGAGAACTCCCGTACGCCACAGAAGGTGAATGCGTTTGTCGCTGGATTGGTGAGTCGAAATGTGAGCGGTGACGGTAGATTGCTTTCGCGACCGACGCGCGCGAGTAGTGATTCGAGGACGTCCTGGGGCAGCAGGATGCGGTCCGAGTGGGTGAGCTGGTCGTTGATCTGGGGAGTCAGGTACGCAACAGGCGCGTCGTTCCTGCTCCGGGGCGTGAACTCGAAGCTGTCCATGGCGCAGAAGCTGCTGATGAAGTAAACGAAGCGCGCAGCTGTTGCAATCAGCACTCAGAGCACCGCAAACACGCGGATCCGGTGCAATTGGCGGGGCAGCGAGGACGCGGGGCCGGCGAGCCTTATAAGCACACGATAGTTACGGTTCGCGATAGTTTGATAGTGCGCGCTGCGCGCAGCTATAGGCGCAGTAGTCAGCGCCACCGAACTCTGCTGACTGAGCCGCGTTCCACGCGGTTCCCTGATCACGTGTGCAGTCACGTGCGCGACACACTCCCAGTGAGGGGCGCAGCGGTCTCGCGTCGGTACTGTTATAGTTAAGTACGTAACAGCTGGCCATCCGCTTCTGCAACTGCTCTGCTTTTGCTTGTTTGCGAGAGACTTGTTGTTGTCGTTTCGGCACTGTTTTGCTCCTCGGTCTGCGGATCCACGGCACCTGTTGTTCTGGCGCCGGAACTCGCGAGCAGACACGGTCACCGGACCCGCCAGACCAGATCGGACTCTGCCTTCGATCTGCCTGATACAAAACAAACCAGCCTTCTTCTTATCCGGCCATCCGACCGCTTCCACCGGATCGCCACACTTTCCCTTCGCCGTATATCTGCATTTGCGTGGTGACGCGGAAATCGGATTCACCGGCTCTCGTCCTCTCCAGATCACGGCTCGAGTGCTCGGATCGCAGTGATGTCAGGGCCGAATTCAACCGCAAATGCTCGGGGCCGACCGTCTCAGGACGTCGAGCAGCGGTCTATCTACGCCAACTCCTCGCCCTCGAGATCTTCTTCTGCATCTTCTTCAAGACGAACTTCGTTTCATTCACAGTATTCCGTCGCATCGACTACTGCAAGCACAATGATTGACGGTGGTGGTGTTGCTCTTGGTGTATTGCCTGGTGGTGCCCCTCCTCCTCCTCACCAGTTACCGCCGATGCCGGTCAGGTTACCTGCGCAACCATCGTCGGCACAGATCTATGACGCGTTGGAAAAGGAGCAAGAAGCGATTGTGAATAGGCTTCAGCGAGAGCTATCGTTATTGCGCGAGGAGCAGCAACAGCAACAGCTGCAGTTACAGCAACAGCAACAACAACCTCACAATCACAGCAGATCAAGTAGCGTGAGAGCACATTCTCCGATCCCTACTGGTGTTTCAAGTACGTCGCCTCGAATCAGTCATCGAAGAAGAGATTCTTCGTCGTCACTTCTCTCGCGATCTGCAACTGGAAGAGGTAGTATTTCAGGTCCATTCAGTCCTGCATCTGCTTCATCATCCCTGCAATTACCTCCTCCATTACCAGGTAGTGGAACCGTTAATAATGCAAGTTACAGTACTGCATCTGATTCAGAAGAAATTCCACAATCTGCGTTATCAGCAAGTGGATTCAGTATGCAGCATACAAGCTCCTCAACTTCATCGCTTATTCAGTCAACGCCTGCAAGTGCAGGTGTTCATAGAACATCATCATCCCGACGAAGTTCTAGACCCAGCTTTGAATCTGTATCTGGTCAATCTTCAGCTGACGAGTCAAATATTTCTTCTCTTCGTAAAGAAAATGAAGCATTGAAACGTCGATTAGTTGATATGACAAAGACATTATCTGATAAAGATAATCAAATTGATTCATTACGAAAAGCTTTATCTGCCTTGCAAGAATCTGAATCAGCTATCGCTCCCGATTTAGACTAAGCTAAATTCAATGCGCGTCAAGATTGAATAAGTACATTGGAGTAGGTTATGAATGGTGTGGAATGGAAAGGTGTTTTTTGCGTTGATATTATTATCATTATACATGCGGTTGGCTTTACGGAGTTACATGATTAATTACATGATTTGTTATTCAGTTTTGTTTTGTTTTGTTTGTTTTCGTTTTCTGTTTTATTTTGTTTCACGGTTTTATTATACATTACAGTCTCCTACACTTATGTAATTGTTGCGGGAGATACAGCCATACACAACTGGCTATAAAAAAGAAATAATACAGTACATTCTTTTTCACAAAAAATAAAAAAAAAAAAAAGCTTTCGTATACAAACATCAGTAATAGTAAACTATCAGACTCGCAAAAAAAATACAAAACAAAAGCAAAAAAAAAAATCAATACCGAAGCTAAGAAAATATTTATATAAAATTAAACTTATTTGCAGATTAAAATATACTTCCCTTTTTTTGTACAGTTCCTTCAGATCCTAGTATAGTAGATAGATAATAATAATAATAATAATAATGGCAACATAGTATAGCTAATTACAAAAACGGTTGTGTAACCGTGAGACGATGACAGAAGAGTTTAAGGACCATAGTTATCCTTAATACCAGAATCCCAAACCTCATCTAACAAATCACCTAAAATCTCCGCAACACCGGCAACAAGTATCTCATCTTGTTTAGTAATTTCATCATCTCTACTATCCCAATAAGCTTGAATACCAGCATTAACTTCACGTAAATTGCTCCAACCAACAACAGTTGTACCAGGCCAATTTCTTAAAGCAAATCTTTGAGCAAGATCAGCTAATTCAACACCAAAACTTGATGTATAGATAGCAGCTTTTGCAACTCTTGATTTTAACTCTGAACTTGCTGGATGGAATGCATGTGGTGCTTGAGATCTTAAAAGTGACATACTTAATGGACTTCCGTTTAATATATGTTTAACTCCTGCTGCAGTAAATTCAGGTAGTGCAGCTTTTGCTCGTCGATTTTGCAATGTAAAATTGGAATATGATAGTACAATATCAATTGAACGGCCAAGTCGTTCTCGAACAAGTGCACATAATTTAACTAATACTTTAACAGGATATCCAGAAACACCGACATTTCGAATAACACCCTCATCTTTCAATTTAAACAACTCAGCAATTCCTTCAAGTGTATCTAAAAGCGGAACAAATTCCACATCATGAGCGTAAACAACGTCAAGATAATCAGTATGTAAACGTTCAAGACTTCGCTCGACGGAATGTCGAATCCATGCTGGTGAATAGTCAAATTCAGAAGCTGCAATTCGACCTGCTTTTGTTATCAGGTAATATGTATCTCGAGGATAATCTGCTCGAATGTCAGGGTCTGAAAGTGCTTCACCAAGAATAATCTCAGAGGGACCGTAGTAAGCTGAAGTGTCTGGAAGGTGAAAGATGTTAATAAGACACGTAGAAATCGACAACGCAGTTGTGAACGACATACCAATCGCAGCTACACCAGCATCGAAACAATGGCGTAGAATATCCTTCACCGGAAGCGAAAATGGATCTACATTGTACTGGTGGTTGAACTGAGCTCCTCCTAGCACAAGGGGGGGTAAACCGTTGAGAGAGTTGGTGTGGGCTGATGAACCCACAGGACCAATTGCACGCAGAGGCGCGGAGGGAGCAGCCTGCGGGAGGACCTGCGAGGGCGCCATCCAGCGACGCGGAGCTGGTGAACGGCGGGTGGAGCTGGGCCTTGGGGGAGGGGGAAGGGAGAAGGGAAGGTCTCGACTATCAGAAGCGAGGACGATATCAGATATAGGGGCCGGGGCCGGGGTCGCACAGTGAGAGCTAACTACGGCAGCGGCCCCGTGACTGACTGACTCAACACTACGCCCAATTACGCAAACACCGCCCGAGTGGAAGCCGCGCAGGACCTACAGTTGCCATACTATATCGCCGCGCTGAAATCGAATTGACTTTGCTGCAGGTGCTCGATCGGAGCTCGTGCGAAGGCAGGGCAACTAGTTGTATGCTGATTGTGCCCGCAAGCGATACCCTGGCGGAAGCTTCCCCATATGGCAACGCCGCACCCACGACTCCCAAATTTGCTTACGGTACGAGTACGATATACGAACTCGCTGTATGTACTGTACTGTAAGTTGCAAGACGATTCAGAAGAACCGAGTGTACAGTATACAGTAGTGACAATAAATAGACATGGTAGAGGCAAAACAATGGTATCAGTTACAACTACAATCTACAATACAACTTAGAGAGACGCGCAGCAAGAATCGCCCGACACAGACGCTTGCTCCACAGGGCTGTATCGTCATCAACAGACAATAGCCCTGTAGAACGCACCACACCTCTCACGCAGCCATGAAATGTGGACCATTAAGAAAACTTTTATATTTTCATCCCAATGTACAAGATAACGACTAACTATGCTAGACCAACAAATTACTAACCAACCGACTGATATAACAAACAACGCTTATTCCTCATCAACAAGCTCGGTCTGGAGACCCTTGAATGAAGTAACGTTGACGGCTTGGACGTATGAGAAAAGAGGCTGCTTGGCCTTCTCCTCGTCGTTACGCTTCCGTGAGACGCGCAGGCGGATTCTGTAGGGAACGTGCTTGACACCCTGCTTCCAGATCTCCTTGTTGAGCTTGGGGTCGAGACGGACATCGCTGGTACCCTGTACAACGAACATTTATATTAGCATTTATTCAAATATTCTAACAATCACTCAATTACACATACCATCATCTTCTCAACGAAAGCCTTGATCTCCTTGACGGCGGTAGGAGCACGCTTCTTGAATTGAACGCCATGGAGCTGCATCAATCGTTAGCATTTCATTCTCTCATTTCCGCAACTTCAGCACTGGTACATACGCGCTTGTGAAGGTGAATGGTGTAGTCACGAGTGACAACATCGGTGAGGGCGGATCTCTTCTGCGAAGTGGCCATTGTATATGTTGGTGGTGCAGATGTCGACTGAACTGGGTCGCAAAGCGGAAAGACGTGAAGTGAACTGAACGTCCACTTTGCAGGATCCCGATGCGTGCGGCGCACAGCGGACTGCCTTGTGAAAACGCAGTCACGTGTCAGCAGAGGGCGTTTGTGCTGTAATCCCAGCAGCTAGGGCGCAACCCTATAGTCACGTGCAAGCTTAAATTGCTTGTTACCCGGCTGCGAAAAATATTCCCGGAGCGGAGGAATTTGGTGCGTGGTCGTCTGAGCTCTGAGCATCTGATGCCTTGATATCGTGGTATTCCGATTTTTGGCTAGTTGTCTGTTTACAGTATACTCAATTGCGTTCCACCGCGCTCTCTTTCTTTGCTCTGGTATCTCCAGTTGCTTATCACAGAGCATAAATGCTGCGCTCACTTGTGCGACGGCACGGCCGTTCACTTTGTGTTTCCGGTTCAAGTTCAACAGATGCAAGTTCAGCAGTTCTACGAACTCTTGCAGGATTATCAATATCCAACGCCACACTTACGACAAGAATAAATTCACAATCAAATTCAATTCGACAAATGTCATCATCAGCATTCACAGCATCAGAAGAAGCACCAATTAAACTTCCAACTAGATATAATCCTCGTTCATCCGCAAATATCGCAACTACAATCTTACCGCCTGGTTTAACATATAATCCACCACCAAGTGCAATGTCACCGTTCGATACTCCAGATATTTTTTTACCGTTACATGAACGTGTTAAAATTGAAACTGCAGAATCATTACCAGTACTTCCACCGCCATTAAAAGATATCACAGAAAAGAAATATCATTTGAGTGACACAGATATTGCTGAAATCAAACGGTTAAGAACACTGAATCCAACGAAATGGACAAGAAAGAGATTAGCTGAAAAGTATCAATGTTCACAGTTTTTCGTTGGAATGGTTGCTGAAGCACCAGAAGAACGAAAACAAACTATGGAAGCAAGATTACAACTCATCAAGTCAAAGTGGAGTGTATATAGAAGACATGCTCGGTATGAAAGACAAAAACGGAGAGAGCTTTGGGCCAGGGATGAATAAGGGCGTTGTTGAATCTTGTCGGTATTATATATATATACTCATAATTTATCACTGTACATAGATCGCTACGGCAACTACATCGTTCTGGTATCAGGCGACTTAAAAGAATATAATCATGCATCTATCATACTATTATACAAATATATCTCACAAAAACTCCAGTTAGCTCTATTGAGGAGTTAACTCCTGTCTCAGATTAATCATCTTTGATAACATTTCTGACACTGCTTCCAGTTTAGTATTCATTGCTGTCATCATATTAATATGCTGTAATGGAAAGAATGGCATGTCATCTGGTGGTGTGATGGTAGTAATTTGAATTGATCGTCTATCTTCATCAGGTGTCCCTCGTAAAAATGTACGTCGTGGTGGTTGTACTCTAGGTGGTGCAGGTTTTGGATGATTAGGTTCAAGCAACTGCCGGCCTATTGCCTCCTCATCTTCAACAAAATAAGGCCGTGTATAAACGCCTTTGAATTTCGCGTCATCTTCGACTTTCTCTAGTGAAATATAATCATACTCCTATATACTATATCAGTAATGAAATTCAATCTCACGTTTAAAACCTCCAATACTCACAGGACCAATATAGTTCTCAGTAGATCTGCTTCGACATCCAACAACAAGTTCTCTCCATTCCTGATCTCCCGTTTTTATCTCGGGTACAACAAATTGAAACAACTCAGCATCCAACCAAGCAGATCTATATGAGTATCCATATGTCATATCCCAAGTTGTTCCGAGATATCTTTCAGCGGGGTATCCAAAATCATCTCGATTATCTTTATCAATTAAATATACATAGTATTCAATCGTGCTAAACCAATCGTCTCCATTTCTATTATTTAATCCCCAATGTAGCCTATATGTTCCAGGAGGTACTCTCATTCGTCTTCTTAATGGCATATAATATAACACACTATTTGGATATGTTATTCGAGATCTCTTTACACTTCTAGTGCGCCATAATCTATCTTGCATTTTTTCCAAAAACGTTAGATCAGTACAATCCCTTTTGAATGCATATTGCAATGAAAAACAAATAAATCGATAATCTAGACCTGCATATGCAATATATAATTGGTCAGCATAACTTAATCCTTCAGAACCATATTCATTTCTAACTCGAACTCTCCATAATTCTTCATCGCTGAATATAACTTGTAATTTCTTACATGTTGCTGCTAAAAATATTAGATCACCTAATGATAAATATCGCGTAATTTCATAAATTATATCACTTGGTAATGTATCTAGTGTTGGCTTATTCGCTGAATCGCTTATCGATAACCTGCCTATCGCAGTATCCATCGCTCACAACGTCTGACGTAGTTGACTTAACCCAAATCCGATGCGTCCTTGCGCGATTTATCGATAGATCAGAAAATCAACGCTCTGTAATCAAATCAGATCACGATCTTAACTCTAGAGCTCAGTCTTGATACAAACTCGACCTATGCTTGGCTAACGATAGAGAAGAGTATTTGCAATTGCTAATTGCGGGGTGCTACAGGTACAATACGTTGCGGCGTGTTCGACATGCGCGCAGAAAATCAATATAACAAGTTCCTGAAACACTCACTCATAATCTACACTTACATATCTGAATACAAATCCATCAACGCCCAATACCTCACTAATCCATCAATAATGCAAAATCGAATACTACAATTTACAATTTCACAATCAAAATTCCTCAAGATTCCGTACATCTTTGGAGACTTCTTTGATAAGTTTGCAAGATCCGATTCTTAATACGTAACTCGTTCTGTTTATAATTTGAGTTGTCTGTTGATTGGTTCTTTTTAGATACGTTTGAGGTTTTGTGAGTAGTACTGGTCAATATCGGTAATTTGTTCCAGATATATTGGACCGCTTGAGTGAAATATGTCGGTGATTTGAGGGATTCCTGTGAGTCTTCGATTCTGTCGTACGGTTGCACGATGATTTTTTCAAATGGTGTTCCATCAACGACTCTTTCAAGATTAACATAGTCGAAACACTACACCAGATTAGCATATTATATCAAAAACAGCAACAACTAAGTTCAACACTCACCAATCCAAATTTATCATCTCCATTAGTATCTTTACACTCTATCATGATATCACACCAATGCCGTTCATTTCCGACGATTTCAACTTGACAAATCATTACATCTGACCATTTCCCTTGAATATCAACTTTCGGCTCTAATATACTTTGAAATAATCCATAAGAAATACTTGAAATTTGTCTTAAACCCGGGCGAGTTCTTTTATTATTTTCAAGATGATATATACTAAATTCAATTGAGTTTAATAACACTTCTGACATTTTAGGTGTCCAGTCACTTGATAATTTCAAACCCCAATGAATATTATACAATCCCGGAGGAACTTTCATAAGTTTATATAGTTTTAAATTATTTGCAATAAGCATATTCAAAGATTTACCAAACTCACTAAAATTTTCAATTTCAATATCGCCGTATGTTGTCGACCAATCGATTTCCCATGTTTCATCTGCACAATATGATTTAAATGAATACCCCAATGATTTATATAACATTTGTATACTAAATTCTGGATTCGTTTTATACACCTTATTTATATAGTATAATTCTTGTTGTCCAAATTCATTCGATATTTTAACACGCCAGAAATTATCATCGATTAATTCATTCATACGGCGACATGTTAATTGTAATGAAAAGATATCTTGTATTTCTAATCGTAATGCAATTGTTTGTACTACTTCATCAGGTATTCGTTGTATAAAATTACAATTACTCGCGTCTTTCGTCATTTTATTTCACTTACTTTCACACCTTCTAACATTCACTTCCAAATAATCTTACATGCATTTCCACCGGCTATTTAATTTAACAGTTACTAATGACATATATGGTATATGGTATATACAAGAGTAGAAAGGATACATTATTAAAGAACTTGATTTGAGTAAATCACACAAGCAGACCCACTTTATCACTAAATGCGTACGGCTCCTAAACTGGACAAAGCAGATCGTGCGTACGTACCATCCAAAAGAGGTCTTCTAGCAAATGTAAATTAATTAATAAGTACCATGTGAGTCTGTTTTTCAACCCCATTTTGCGCCAAGTGTTGCGTTGTCATGTTCGCGACCCTGATCAAGGATCACCTTCGATCCCGGCCGTTCTCTGGATTCTGGAGCAGCGGCTCATACTCTTTTACAAGTCTCCCTCTGTGAAACCTTGCGTATAATCTTCTCCTGTAAATTGGACCTCTCTATGGCATGACTACAGTACTGTATATTGTGCTTATATGTTGATTTATTGTGAAGATTGAACAATTATAAATCTTATATCGTATTGTGATGTGATTAAACATAGACAAAGCACAAATCCCTCAACAAAGCGATGAATAATAAAATTACGGCTGACAACAGGAACAGAATCAAAAGAAGTATAAATTAACTGCAGTCAAGATTTCAGCGACATATGTCATGTTCAAAATGGCTCAACTGGGTTGCGAATAGTCGTGATATTTCAGCAAAGCGAGGTCGAGCTAAATCTTGGTAATTGGTAACGGTTATACCCGGAAAAATTGAATCGTCATTAATTTTCTCAAGCCAAACATAATCAAGTTTCTAGAAAAAGATGAGCGAGCGAGTTAAACAGTAAAAGAGATGTGGACATACAATACCAAGTTTCATACCAAGATCTTTTGTTTCTTTAATTTCAACCATAACAGTTCGCCACTCATTACTTTCAAAATCATATGGAACAACAATTTGACCTATTGAAACATCCACTAACATATTATGACGATTAATATATTCCATTTCAGTTTCTTCATAAGAGAATCCATGAAATCGCGAATATGGCATTGGATTAATATTACCGAATGGTTGAATATAAGGTGATCGCCCAATTAATTTTTCACAAGAATACTCATCAAGTTGTGAACATAATAAAACACTCTGTAAAGGTTCTCCATTATCATTTGTTTTTTGAGAATCAAAAAGATATACACTATAATCAACTGATTGTATTTGCAAATGATTAGAATCTGGAGTAGACATACCCCAATGTACTCGATATTTCCCTGGTGGAATCCTTACTGTACGATACATACGAAGAGAATAAATCAAGCTTGAATGAAAAATCTTTCCAATATCACTTAAATTTGAATTATTAACTTTCCATAAACCATATGTTTCCGCGTCACTTAACTCATCATCCGCCCAATGAAACTTAAATGAGTTTCGCAATGTTTCGCAAATTGTTGAAAATGCAACATCTTTATGATCTCGCTTAAATTCTTCGACATGTGAAACGCCTTCAAATCCAAATTCATGTAATGTTCGTAATTTCCATGATTGATCATTGTTAATAATTCCTCGAATTATACGGTTAACTGCTGCTAATGAAATAACATCTTCAAATGAAATATATTCAGATATAATTTGTAAAATTTCAATTGGTAGGCGATCAAGTATCAATACTTTACGAGCATACTCCATGATCGCGATGTAATAATATATCAATCGATGAAGCGATGATCATCACAACAATCGTAAACGAAAATTCACATCGTTGCAGGTAGACAACCAGCGACTTTATCAACTTCTCAAAAGCAACTGCGTATTGAAATGCTTAGCGCACAGGAGTTGTACGTTGTGATTTGGACTGAACTTGAATTCGCTTGCACATGCTGACGTAGAATCTGACAACAATGTAAGCTGCCGCGCCGTCTGACGATCACATGAATTAGCCGTATTTAGAACATTTATGCGTACACATGATGACAATATATTGTCTCAACTATGGCGATGAATACGCTTGCTGTTAATTACAGGGACCAAGAACACAAATCAGTTACAGCTGTTACTGGAATTCGATTCTCGCTTAAATCTCATCGTCTATATCGGTTGTCGGCTATTCGCCAAAATAGAGTTTGAATGACTTCATTGTTTGCACTTCTTTACTTCTTCCAAACTGCTACTGTATATCGCTATATGCGGATAGTGAAGTCAAGTATCATCTCAGCCCAACAATTCATATATGCTATCGACTGTAGAGTTGGATTTTTCCGAAAATCCAAACAGCCTATAATCATATCCTGTAGCGACGGGCGAAATTTATGATTACGGTAGTATATTAGATTTAGATGAGAGTACGGGGACTCTCTGGATCATCAACTTAGCAATTCAAAGCACCTCAAGCAAAGCGAAACTGATTGTCGCCAGGCACACATCCAGCATTTGTGAAACTACTCAGAGACATCAAAAGAAAACCTATCGAATATTAAAACTAAGTAAAACAAACGCCTAAACTAGCTAACAAAACACCAGCGACCAACTAAAATGCATATAAAATATTGGATCAGCTTAATATAAATGCGGCACACATCCTTCATACGTATTTATCTGAACAGCAAGTTTTCGAGAGGTTGTTCGAATTGCATTCTTGGAAGTTCTTGTCATGGATATACTTGGATGATTTCGAATAGATGCCAAGGCAATTTCGGAAAGTCGAAAGAGATCAGTGGATGCAGAATCACTATATGCCTTGAGACTCATGTCGGAAAATTCGGTCGCGATATCGACTTTCTCAAGTTGCACGTAATCAAGATGCTATAAATTCAGGAGGTTAGTATGACGCAGTTCCATATACGAAGGATCTGAACAGCGATACTTACAATTCCAGCCTTGGGTCGCGTTCCAGTCTCTTTAATTTCCACCAATATTGTCTGCCATTCTTTTCCTCTCTCAAGTCCCTGTGGCACCTGAAACTGAGCCATTGTCACATCCATCCACATCCTTGAAGCGTTCATCGCTGAACTTAATTTACTTCCCATTTGAACTCCTTGAAGTAGTGTTCTCTGCGGTCTTCCTTCCTCATCTAAGTTTTCTTCGTCGAGTAGATAGACGTTAAATGATACAGGGACATTTGGCGGACTGTTGGATAAACGCATTCCCCAGTGCAGTCTGAATGTTCCAGGAGGGACACGCATGGTGCGGAATACATGTAGCCAGTAAACTGACAGTAGATTCAAAGTTGACCGATACTCGCTTTCATTAGAAGGCTCAATTCTCCAATGCTGTGGTTGATTCCAAATCACACCCCAGTTCTGTTCTGCACAAAATACCTTGAATGCATAAGGCATTGATGCATATAGTAATGACCACGTATAACCCTGGTTGGCGTCATGTACTTGCTCGGCATATTTTAATCCTTGATAACCATATTCTGCCAAAATTTTTGTATGCCATAATTTATCGTCCCTGATAATATCATCCATTGCACGACATGTTGACTGCAATGCAAGGACGTCTCCAATAGACAAGTACTGAGCGATCCTCACGATGATCTCAACAGGAGCTTCTGTGAGTCTCTCGGGCCCAGTGTATTCTATTATCGCCATCTTCGGATTGCCTTGTTGTAATTTTGTGTTCTTGGATTCTTTCATATACTGTTTCAAGTAAAACCGGGCACGCAAGTCTTGGATCAACGCCATGAGCGGAAGAAGCAAAAACAGGATCGTGAGCCAGTACGGGGCGTACAGAATGAGGAGGGTGTGCGGCAGTATCAACACCGCGCAGCGAAAAATATAGTCCAAATCAACCATACAATAGATCTCCGTAATCCAATACCCTCGATCACGAGTCTGATGTATACTGTAAATAAATTATGTGGATGAACTGCAAAGTGATCGTGTGTAGTAGCCGTGTGGCTGTGTGGCCGCGTGGTCCTCGATCCAGATAACGTTGGGAAGAATCGGCACCATTCGATTTTTGGTGAGCAGCAACAAAACGTAAGGCGTTTGTGTTTGATCTCCACCAAAATTTTGAACGTGTTGGCTGGTAGCCACTTGAATTATTTCTAGTTCATATCCACAGCTCCCATTTATAGTAAAAAATTACGGTATTATTGGTTTTCATTTACCGATCAATTGGCTCTTCATTCGCGTCACCAGTCTCCAGCTCAGCTCAGCAAGATGATTTCAACATAGACCGGGCAATATATCGTATCTGTTAGGGATTTGTTATGGCTCTCTTACTAAAAACAAATGAATCCACTTTAATCCATATCAGTGTGCATGTGGTTAGATCGATCAAGAAAAAGCGTGGAATTTTTCAGGAATTTGTTAAGTGGTTCATGAATGTCAATGAGGTCAACTGTTCAAGAGAAGCTTTGCTGGAATCAGTCCAAGCCGGGAGCATGCGACAGATAAACAAAAATAGTTTTCCTTAGATGCAGGTTCTTAGTCGCAGATAGCTTAACAACTACAATTCAATTTTAAAATCCACCTGTTTCTATCCACATGGTCGACTAACAAGGACGTCGCTGAAATTTGATTGGTACTGTTCACAGCAGGGCCGATTCAAAATCTGTCAGAGTATTTATCGTGCTTTGTGAATCCTGCTGCTATGAACTCTTCCTTGCAGTTCTGTTAGGCCTTTGTTTGATTATGATCTTGGGTAATTAAGATGGTTCCTTAGCTATTACAGTCATTATCCCAGTGACCTCGTGGCTTCCCATTTAGCATTCTTCACTCGCACAGAGTACCAGTGTGAGATCAAAACAACTGCAAAGCCTTCAACGAAATTGGCCCATAAGCGAGAAATTCCGGGAGATGCCACTTTACAGATCATTGGCTTATAGTTACGTTTTTAAGGCCCACTTAAACACCTTCAAGTTTGTGTAAAAATGACGATGTAAACTCCCAACGGAAGTTCCCGACTAATGCCGGCCATAAACGGGCTTCCACTGCAGTACAACACACACGGTCTCAGAATTATGTAAGCATTGCTGCTTACAGCTCTTGAGGCGCGTGTACCCTTCCCGAGCCGTCCCGCCCTGCCGGATTGACAATCTCTGAGCCGACTCTCTTGTCCGGAACCCGGTCGATATTGCACAGCTCGCCCTCTTCCTCAGCTGGATATCCATCGCAGATATTGACTGCATTTGCTCAAAGATTCAAGCAGTCTTTAGCAGATTATTTGCATCATTGATTTTTCATCTGTTTCGCGTTTGATTACGTTTTGTTTGCTGCTTAGAAGTACCATATAAACGCGTCGTTCTTCGTCCATCACGTTCTGCATTATCAACTTCAATCGACGACTGTCACCCTCGTTCCTTTTGTCGCTTTCTTTTTCGTTTTGGTGATTGTTTCGAGCAGTGAATATAGTATCACTTTGATAGATTAGTCAATCGAAGTGTTCATTTTCTGCCACGCCACAATCCCGCGTCGTTCTATTGCGCAAGCTTTCTTCCAGTGTGTTTTATGTCAGCAAAATTCAATCCGTCGGTAGCTTCTTTTAATCCATCATCGACTTCTTCAAAACTTGCATCTGTTGGTAGTTCAGGTTCAACTACCGCTTTGCCTGCAATATGGACACCTTCTACCTCACCGACCTCTGCGTCGCCTCTCGCATCTAAAGGCGCTTCAATCGCCCCTACATCAAGCTCATTACCGCCGGATACTTCTGAAACTCCAGCAAGAGCTGCAAATAATAAGTCAAATGGTGTTTCATCATCCTCTGCTGCATCCGTGGCAACACCGTCACCTTCGGGACGAAACAGTCAAACACAAAGACCGACTCATCGAAGCTCGCGTAAAGCGAGTCACAATTCGAAGCCGGTAATCAATATGAACGATCGTGATTCGGATATGGAGTTTAAAGATGGCGTATGTTGCTCTGTTTGCACATTTGCTTGAAAACTGCATTGCTAATCTGATATAGTACTATTCATCTTCAACACATTCGCGTCGCAACAATAATAATAACAACAATAATGTCTCGGTATCACATCTCCTCAATTTCACATATGCACCACCCCGCGAAACAGGCCATCAACCACGTCGCCAGAATGCACCGTCATGGCAAAAGGGAAGTTCATACGTTGTTGATAAAGCCCATTTTGTAAATGCAAATTATCGATTCATTGTTCATCCAAGTGGCGATTATCGGTCTCAAATGCTTGACCCAGATGTTGTGATTCCGTGGCATTTAATTTTACAAATTGTCGTGTCAAAGACTTACCAACATTCAAGTTGTCCAATTTGTTTGAGTGAGAGTCCGGCGGCAGCTCGAATGGCTAGATGTGGTCATATTTTTTGTCTTCCGTGTCTTATGCGTCTTCTTGATTCTGAAATGCCAACGCCGCGCAGTGAAGATTCCAAAACACAGCCTAAGAAACGCAATATCTGTCCACTTTGTCTTGAGAGTCTTTCACTTAGCGACGCCAAGCCAGTCAAGTATCTCGATCATCCCGGTGATGTTTCTGCTTGTCCTTCAGTTGGTCAGGATGTTCTTCTCCGTCTCGTCATGCGAAAACCGGGCAGTGTTCTTGCATTACCTCGCGATGGTGGTGAGCAACCGACTGCCGTTCACGAAGTACCGTGGTATTTTGCTGCGGAGGTAATGGATTACGCACGGATCATGCGTGGTACAGAGGATTATATCACTGGTGAATTTGAACGCGAGATTCGTGAACTTGAATTTGCTGAACAAGAAGATGGCGCAGAATATGGCGAAGATGAAGGAGATTGGACACATCGTGCTATTGAGAATATTTTCTTTACAAGAGAAGCAATGACTGGAATGGGAAATGCTCCTAGAAGAGCTTATGAAGCTGCTGGTGCGGATAGAAGTCGAAGTCAACAAAGAGGTCAACAACGTGGTAAAGGTAGTAGTTCTGAGAGTGGTAATGGTAGTACTGGACCAAGTGTTAGTACTAGTCAAAGTGCTAGTGCTAGTGCAAGTGCTAGCCGTGTCAGTCGTTCGCGTTCTGCAGTCAGCAGTTCAGCCGGTGGCTCTTCTGATGCACCATATTACTTTTATCAACCTCGTGACGCATCTCATTGTTTTCTATCACCACTTGATATCCGTATTCTTAAAACAGCGTTTGGATCATTTGGATCATTTCCAGCTACCGTTCTAACACGTGTTGAACGTATTGTTGCGGATCAAGTTATTGACGAAGATATTCGCAAGAGATCAAAATACCTGTCACATCTTCCAGTTGGTACACCAATTTCGTTTCTTGAATGTGACTGGACAGATGTTGTTACATCAGATATTTTAGACCAATTCTCTACAGATATTGAACGACGAAGAAAACAACATAACGATAAAGAAGCAAAAGATGAACGATCAAGATTGAAATTACAACAGGAAGAGGATTCGAGAATTAGAGCGACTGGCGGCCAGAGATTACCAACCAGATCAAGTTTACTAACTGCTTCAGTTACTGCTTCAGATTTAGAAGCTTCAGCAACTGGTGGTAGATCAGTCGAATCCAATTCTAACGGATTTTCTGATTATGCATTGGAGTTAGCTGCTGCAAGATCTCTTCAAGATTTCATGGGCGGTGGAGTGAGTGCTTCTCCAGCAAGTTATGATAACAGTATTGATTCTTTCCCTATTCTTGGAAGTCCATCAACTCGTGATGTACCTGCAACATCACCAGTATCTCGTAATGGTAATGGTACAAATACTACAACACCATCGCGTGGTGGATTAACAGTTTGGGGAACACCAGCAGTTGCGGCAACAAATACACCTGTAAGAGCACCAACAAGAGTTACAAATGGTGATGATTATGATGATGAACATGATGAATCACATTCAAGACCAACATTAGATTGGTCAGCATGGGATGATAGTCAATTATTTGGAATGGATAATGACGTTGAAGTTTCAAATAATACAAACAATGTATCTTCTTCAGGAACTTTTGATGGTGATGAGAATGTTGCTGGTACTGGTGGTAAGAAGAAGAAACAACAAAAGAAAAAGAAATTGGTTTTGGTATCTACTGGATTTCATGGTGGTGCATAGCTTTTGAAATAATACTAATATCAAACTGTCAACTTCTTTTTTATATACGTATATACTTTTGGAGTTTCATATATACATACATACATATTTTTATTTACTTTATTAATTTTATTACATTTTTTGTCACGTTTTGTTTCGTCAAATTTTATCTATTCTTTTGTCAGTATATCAAGATGAATACAATACACGCATTTTCATATTAGCCTTTCAAAAAGAGTGAGAAACTGTGTGAATTGACCTGGCCGGAACAAGCAAGATGATCGTGCGGCTGACGATGACTCAAAATGACGTATCTCATCGCCTCGGTCCGGTGATTCAAGCGCCGCTCTAAATTCTGTATATGTATTTACTTGGCTTTTCCCATACACTCCACTTTAAAGAGAAAGAGGGCTGTGCAATTCAATAGACCACCTGATACTAACGTCCTAAGTTCCCGTGCTTGGCTTTCCGATTCTACCTGTTACAGTACATGCAATCGAAAACTGTTCAGACCTGATCAGATTTAAATAGCGATCACGCCTCATCTTCTCTGAACCGATCTGCACTTTCCCCACAGAATTTCAGCACACAAAACAACAGTTCAACAACATATTTAGTATATTAATTATACAATAACTACTTCAACATGGCTATTCCTATGATTTTTGTTTGTGGCGGTACGAATTTTAATAAACCACTTGCGGGATATGAGGATATGCGACTTTATTGTCCAAACTGGTATGCATCACGATCATATTAACTCACTTTATTTAAAAAAAAGAAACATGAGGACTAATGTATAATTATTTAGTCATAATAATAGTGTAATGGCAG
Organism: Myxozyma kluyveri; assembly: GCA_030568365.1. Classification (NCBI taxonomy): domain Eukaryota; kingdom Fungi; phylum Ascomycota; class Lipomycetes; order Lipomycetales; family Lipomycetaceae; genus Myxozyma; species Myxozyma kluyveri. The sequence goes on from JAJLTX010000048.1 coordinate 33,493, forward strand.
TCAAGAAACGAGAGTTTTTCACATTTTGTTTCTTACCGATTATTCCAACAAATTATGGAGAAGTTCTTGAATGTACAATTTGTAAATGGTATCATAATTCATCTAAACAAGAAATTGAACATATACGACAACAAGGTATGGCGGCTAGACAGAATAATGGTCAAATGATGCAAATGATGAATAATTTTGATCAACAACAACGACCTCCTCCGAGAGAATTACAAACTCAATATAATCCGTCGCCGTATAGACCAAAGTGAATGGGCGACGATCGATTGGCATGAGGTGATCTCCTGAGGATGGAAATGGCAATGAAATGTGGGGGTAGAGTGAATGGAGTTGGGAATTGAGTTTAGTGGAGTTTGGCGAGTTTTGTACTGTATATGATTCTTTTTTCCTTGCAATGCAATGCAATATGCTTCTATCGATAACGTACGACGTCTACTTACGCAACAGCCAATCTAACTCTGCTGCTTTCTCTTCACCAACCAAGCCAACCAGCTCCTCTCGTGCACCCATGAAATTATGATCCCTGTAATCAAATCCAGGAATAACAACTTCCGAAATTAAGCATTCTTCGTCAGATGTAATAAACGATGCTTTGTAGATATCACCATCAACAATCCATTGTAGCTTTTCACCATTGGCAACATCATGACCAACGTCATAAGTGTCAACACGACCATCAGGATGAATCAATACGTATCTTGCTTTTCCTTTATGCAGAACATGGATCGTACGAGCTTTATTCCTATGAAACCTTCCAATAGGCGAATGTGGAGTGAGCAAGTAGTAAATCAACGTGGAAGCATTGCGCACGGGATCTTCCGTTTTGTCAGCTTCGGAAGAAGCATATGGATTTGCAACCGTATCAACTGCTCGATCAGTTTCCGCAAAATAACCGCCTTCAATGTGACGTTCAAGATTAAGTGCGGAGATAAGCGATAGTGCAGAAGGTGCTTCAGACGGTGCAGGGTTGCGAGCAACGTGCTCGGCGGGATCAGTCATCGTGAGGGAGAAGTAAAGTGCAATTGTGAAGTGATGCGGAATTGATGACGGATGCGGTTGATGAGTGAGCAAATGAACTCTGGTGAATGCACGCGTGCACAATGAAAAAATTTTCACGCAAGGTCGAGATGAGATGGGACGAGAACAAAGTGACGATGGAGGAGTAAGTAAAAGCTTTTCCCCACGCGGACGAAGCGAGCGTGGAGAGAGATGGGCAGGAAAGGGATGACTGAAGATGAAAACAGACAGTTTGGGCACATTTGGTGCGGCGGGCCGGCGGCGGCCGCGCGGCGCAGTCAGAAACCAGAAAGTCAGAAAGGGCCAAGTTCATTTTATTCCGCAAAGCTGTTGTTTAATGGCAGACCCTGCAGAAAAAAAAAAAACAGAAAAAACCAAAGCAAGATCGTCTCGGAGTTTGCCTAGCTGCATAACGCGGCGGTCTCCAAACAATCGGTCCACGGGAATTAAATGCGCACAAAATAAAGAGAAAAACAAGGCTGTGCTCACAGTCACTGAGACCAGGCGCTCTGTGCCTCTGTCGCGAACCTGGAGAACTTTGCCGACCCCGTTTCGTTTTCCCGGGCCTAACCTCCACAGCTCTGAGGGCCACACAGCCGCTAATTCCAGTTCTGCGACCGCAGATGTGGCCAGCTGAAGATGTTCTGCTCTGTAAAACCTGTGGAATCCGTGGACCACGTCGCGGCCCAAAGCGTCTGCTAATGGGCACTGGCCGGGTCAGGGACCTCGAGCAAACGCCACTGACGCTGCGTCGACGCTGCAGCCAGACGCCACACTCAATCCGCGCTCTAGAAAACCGAGAGAAAAAAGGAGAGTCACCGCCTTCGCTGGCCTTCTCCGGCTTCTCGATTGTTCGTCTCTACTGTAAGCCGCCGCGGTCGATGTTCCGAGAAGTGATTATACCGCAGCTCGCACGAGTCTTGACTCAGCCAGAGACCAGAGTGCTCAGCGCAGAGACAAGCAACAAGCAGAGTATAAGCAAGAGACAGCGATCACCGGCTCACCGCCGCCGTTTGCGCCTGCCCCAGGCCCTGGTCGTGCGCGTTCTTTTTCCGCGTGGCGCTCTCTGCCTTTCTGCTTCTGCGTCGCACGAGATCCTGCACTCGCACCAGTTCTTGTGCGCTGTCTCGGCTCGCCGGCGTAGTGCGATGCTGCGCGCCCCTGGATTTTTGCTCGCCTCGTTCCTCGCCGAATCGGGCCATGTGTCTTCTGTCACAGACTCGCGGCACAGCTGATACCGCAGTCACTCGCCGCTATCGGTTCACCATATATCCCGAAACCCAATTTAATCGATACCCATCTGCTCATCAATATCTCTGCTCCGTCAACATCTTTCTCCGTCTCGTCTGTCATTCCTCATCCGTCTCTCACGCTCTGCTCGCCTATATATCACTCGTCCTCCTCCTCTTTTTTTTCTCCGCCCCTCTCGTCCCCATCTTCCTCCGTTCTCCTTAGATCAGACGCTACTGTACCCCCACTGCAGCAGTGCGCACTCACTCAATCCCATCATGGCGTCCTCTTCAACTGTGAACGGTCCCATCCTCAGCCAGGGAGTTGGCTATGGTGTCGTCGTCGGTCTTGGTCTTGCCTTCTCCGTCGGTATGATCGCAACCACTCAATTCCTCAAGCGTTACCAGCACGAACTCATCACCTCTGAAGAGTTCTCCACCGCTGGTCGTTCCGTCAAAAGTGGTCTCATTGCCGCCGCTGTGGTGTCGTCATGGACATGGGCTGCCACTTTACTCCAGTCCACCTCTGTCGCCTACCGCTACGGTGTCTCTGGTCCCTTCTGGTACGCTTCTGGTGCTACTGTTCAGATCATTCTCTTCGCAACCATTGCCATCGAGCTCAAGAAGCGTTCTCCTGGAGCTCACACTTTCCTCGAAGTTGTTCGCGCACGTTACGGTGCCGTTGGTCACATCGGTACGTCCAGATCAATTCCTTATTCCATTGAACATTAACTAACATTGATTCAGTCTTCATGGTTTTTGGTCTCTTCACAAACATTCTCGTCACCGGTATGCTTCTCACTGGTGGAAGTGCGACTGTCAACTACCTCACCGGCATGTCTACCCCAGCTGCATGCTTTCTTCTTCCCCTTGGTGTTATCATCTACACTCTCTTCGGTGGTATCAAAGCCACTTTCCTTACCGATTATGTCCACACCGTCATTCTCTTGGTAATCATTATTCTTTTCGCACTCACAGCCTATGCCACCAATGACTACCTTGGTTCACCCTCAAAGGTCTATGATCTCCTTGTGCAAGCCGCTGCAACCCACCCTGTCGAGGGTAACACCGATGGGTCTTACCTTACCATGCACTCGCGTGAAGGCGCCATCTTCTTCGTCATCAACATTGTTGGTAACTTCGGCACCGTCTTCCTCGACAACGGGTACTGGAACAAGGCTATTGCTGCATCCCCAGCATCTGCTCTTCCTGGTTATATTCTTGGCGGTCTTGCTTGGTTCGCTATCCCATGGCTTTGTGCTACAACCATGGGTCTCGCAGGCCTCGCTTTCGAGGATACTCCCTACTCTCCACTTTACCCTGCTCGTCTCACTCCTGCTCAAGTTTCTGAAGGTCTTGTTCTTCCTAATGCTGCTGTCGCTCTTCTTGGTCGCGGTGGTGCAGCTGCTGCACTACTTATGGTCTTCATGGCTGTTACTTCCGCTACCTCTGCTGAACTCATTGCAGTCTCTTCAATTGGTACCTACGATATTTACAAGACTTACATCAATCCCCGTGCAACTGGCCGCAAGCTCATCTTTGTTTCTCATGCTTTCGTCATTGGTTACGGTCTCGCCATGGCCGGGTTCTCAACCGGTCTTTACTACGCTGGTGTCTCAATGGGCTATCTTTACTTACTTATGGGAGTCATTATCTCTTCAGCAGTTATTCCAGCAACACTTACACTTCTTTGGTCCAAGCAAAACTTGCTCGCAGCAGCAGGTGCACCAATTCTTGGTCTTGCATGCAGTCTTACAGCATGGCTTGTTACCACATCTCGCCAAAATGATGGTGTAATTAACATTGACACATCTGGTGCAAATGATCCAATGCTTGCAGGAAATGTTGTTGCACTACTTTCACCAGCACTTTTTGTTCCAATTCTTACTTTTATTAAACCTGCCAATTACGATTGGGTTTCAATGAAAAATGTCCGCACTATTCGTGATGATGATGCTCAAGTTCTTGACGATGAAGCTGCTTCATCTTCATCTTCACCTGAAGTTGATGCTGCGGCCGCACAACTTGAAGCAGAAACCGCTCACTTAGAAAAAGCAAGTAAGATTGCAAGATGGTTGACAGTATTCATGGCGATTGCATTTTTAGTATTATGGCCAATGCCAATGTATGGATCACGATATGTATTTTCAAGACGTTTCTTTACAGGTTGGGTCGTTGTTGGAATTATTTGGATTTTCCTTTCATTATTAATTGTCGGAATTTATCCACTTTGGCAAGGTCGTTTTGCCTTAGCTAATACCGGACGTGGAATGTACTATGATTTAACTGGTCAAAAATCAAAATTAAAACAAATGAGAAGACAAGGTATGATGGATAAATCTGTTAATGAGCATGAACCTCAAGTTACTCAAGAACAAGTTATTATGGATACTGAAGATCCTGCTATTGATTCTCAAGCTGAGAAACAAGCAATCGATCTTCCTGAGAAGAGTTCGTAATTTTTACTCCGAATTGATCTGTTTTTGATTTTTATTTTAGTACCCGTTGGTTTTGGATCAATATTTTTTTTTAGTACTCGCGCTGTGCGCTTTGTTTATTAGCTAGAATAGTTATATAATCAATTGATATAACATATAATATATAGTTGCAATCCATAAATTTTTTAATATTGAAATAAACTGTCATATATACAATAAATAGCACCATCCAGCCATAGCTCCACATACAACGCCAGTCCATATAAAATCTCATATATATATATATATATATAAATTTCACCATTGTCTTAGTATTTCAATACATAACGTAATACAGAAATTGATTTGAATGACCGTGGTTTTGAAGAATCAATTCTTGGTCCTCTACTTTGAAGTTCTCTTCTTCGTAAGTATAATTCAGCCTAAATTATAAATTAAAATTAAATTTAATTAGTTTCAGTTTTAATAAAATAATAGTAAATGATAAGATGGACGTACTAATTCAATAATCAAAGATACCGCGATAAGAATGATAATAATCCAAGTGATTTCTGCATGTGACAACATTAGTTCTTTGCACGTCTAAAATAATAAATTATCAAAAAAGTTTGACTTACGAATCATATTTTTCTCATTAACATTATCAGAAGCTAATTCAACTAAATCCATATACACTTGTAATTGTTGATTAATAACTTTAGTTCTCTGATTTAATTCCAAATATTCTCTTGCATTATTATAAAATTGTTGCATTTCAGGTTCATCATCCCAAAAATATGATGGAGTATCTCTCACATTACTAGCTAAATTAACATTAACTTTTAATGAATATAATTTTCCTGTTAATCTTAATGCTTCAGGTCTAGTCATTCTTTTAAATTCTCCAATAATTGATAATCTTCTTGGTATTTCATCAATTTCACCTTGTTTTAATTGATTCATCCTAGTTTCAAAGAATGATAATACTGTGCTTTGTGCAATTGCATGAGACAGCGCTAATTTATTTTTAAAATCTTCAGTACCAAAGCCTCCATATCTACCATGTGAATTCAAATTTGCTGCATTTAAAATTATAACATCATTAACTAATCTCGTTGGTGATTTTCGAGCATATAGAAATGTAAATGAATCCATTTCACGTTCAATTAATGATGCTTGCGTTGGTGTAACTCCACTTCGTAATCTTGATGGTGTACCATCACTATCGTCTGATGAAATAAAACTTGAAACTGTAGTTAATGTTGAATTAACTGTTGCTGCAAGTAATGCTACTGTTTTGGATGCTGCTTTCATTAATGATTCCATTACCAATGGTGAATGAGAAGGAATATCAGTTCTTGAAATTTTAGGTTCAGCAGGTTGACTTGTTAAAGGAATTAAAATACCAGCAGCAGTTAAATCTGCAAGAATTTCTCTTTCTTCATCAATTGAAAAATTCCAAAATATAATGACTCCATATGAAAATACAACTAATTCAGCAGCTGAATCAAAATCTTCGCTTGCCGCTTTCCATGCTGGCTTCGATAAATACTCTGCAGCTTTCCATTCCTCATCATCTTCCTCATCACTATACTCTTCATTGGCACTTTCTTTACTTTTTTCATTCCCACTTTCTGATCCAAAATATCCAAATTTAGCTTTATCATTACCAGATCTAACTCTCCATCTACCTCTTCCTGGCCAAAGTGGTAAATGATATCGAGCATATACAGCAGCATCTTCAGTTTTCTTACCAACTTTTGTAACTTGTTTTGCATTATGTGTTCGTTTAATAAATGAACTAACTAATTCTAGATCAAAATTCTCTGCCATATAATATCCAGTTGCTCTTCTTAATTTAGAATTATAATCTAATTCATTTCCAGGTAATAGTGACTTTGATAATTTTTGAAATACATTCTCTGGAACTGATGCTGCTCCTGTATATACAGTACTTTCACCAATAATTTGAACTCTTGTTGGAAACATTTCAGTGATTGTTCGGCCCCATGGTAAATAAGAAATTTGATGTTGCTTAAAAACTGTTCCATTTTCTTCAATTTCTTCGTCACTTTCTGACCATCCTTCATCTTCGTCATCAAACATTTCGTCATCATCATTATAATAATCATATGAATCTCCTTCATATCTATCTCGATTGTCTCTTCCATTGTAATCTAGACGCGAACTTCTATCATGTTGTTCTCTTCTTGAATTACTTCTTCTAGAGACTCTACTTCCGACTCCTGCTGCAACAACAAATCGAGGATCAGTTTCACCTAGATCTCGCCCACCACTCCTTGGCCATGGTGCTCTTGGATCTCGTCGTCCTCCTCTTCGTCGTAATGGAACTTCTTCACCATATCTATCTCCTCTGCCATATCCACCAGATGATGATGGTCCATACAAGTTGTCTCTGTATGGTAGATACTGTCTTCTTGGCTGAGATGATGGAATATCGCTATCACCATGAGAAAACAATAATCCACCAACTGAAATATCAGAATAGCTACCAGCTGATCCATGTCTAGCATCTCTCTCACGAACTGAACTTTGCGGTACAACTGACCTAAGTAATCTTCTTGGATTAAGCAGAACGGAAGATGCGGCAGCAGCTGCACTTGTAACTGCTTGAGTTGCTGCTCTTGCAGCTGCAACAGGAGCTCTTGGCGCTGTTGCAGGTGCTGCTGTTGATGAACTCAAAGCTTGCGCAGCTTGTGATGCACTTATTCCATTTGTTTCACCTGAATCATTTACTTCACCAACCGCACTCTCACCACCTGCCATTCTCCCTTCCACATTCATTGAACTAACAGCTGACGTAGCAGCATTCCCACCACCTTTTACTTTCCCACTAACACTTCTATTTAAACTACCTCTTGTATGAGTTCTTGATTGCTGTGGTGGTGGCGTTGGTAATGGTGTTGTTCTAACGTCCGTTACTAGAATTGCTGGTGATCGATTCGGCGGTCGATCTTGTTGTATTGGTAATTGATTTGAAGTTGAGACTGATGTCGTAGGTGACATTGTCGATGTATCTATTGAAAGAGAAGATTCTTGATCCGTCGTACCTGTAGAAGTTGTACTTATACCTTCATTATCGCTTTGATTTGGAACTAATTCACTCGACATCTTGTGCTCTTGAATAAGTTTGATCTTTAGCGTTGAGTACGTACTGAAATATCAAGACCAAATCTGATCGTAAATCAATAGACTAAACGCCAAGTAACTCTCTGATCCCGGTACTTCCACCTTTGTAACCCTCCTTCTATCACGTCTACTTCAATTGTCAAATGCAACCAGATCAAATAATGAGTTTTTAAACCGAGATCTTTTTCGGCGAAACATCGGCACAAATTGCCTTTGGGTTAGGGCGTTTTAGCTCCCTGCTTACATGTATGACGCAAGGCTTAGATGGGAGTGCGGTGATTGTACTTAATTGTCTCTTTGGCCCTCACCCCTGGCTGCTATTCCTTTAACATCGATACTTTACAATATTGCAGTCTTATTGATTCTTTGAATGCAATACTACAAATAAGAACGCTCAATTGACAATGTACAAAAAAGCGAACACAGCATCGTCAGAAGGCTTGCGAAAAGCTCACCAGAGTGCATGCCTATGCAGAGATCGTTCCTCAAGTAGATAATCAGATAAAGGATAGCTCCTAGCAGTGATTTAAGAGCTGGAAAGTTAAATCAGCCTGATGAGTATTTTAAAATGGATTGTGAGTTCACTGAAGCAGATGTTACACTGAGATCTAATTTTGCAGCAACTGTCATTGAGGAAACTGTTAAAATTGTTTTATTGGAGGCACCTCAGGGGAACGCGTTCAAAAGCATTTCGAAGCGTCGAAAGAGGCAGCAGAGGCTCCTGGACAGACAACCATCGATTGCTATTAGAGAAGAGGTACTTATCTCTCTCATGATTAAGGTAGCTTTGTTGCTTCGGTTTATGTCACAAGAACATTTATTAATGCTTGCCAGTTATTCTAGATGCCAGTTCGAGCAGAGATAATGACAATGATATTGCTGAAGTGTTGGAAATGGCGATTAGTGATACTGAAAAGATTCAGAGTGCTCTGACATCAGTCAAGAAGCGCTTGACTACTTGGAAATGGCGATTAGTGATACTGAAAAGATTTAGAGTGCTCTGACATCAGTCAAGAAGTGCTTGACTACTTGGAAATGGCGATTAGTGATACTGAAAAGATTCAGAGTGCTCTGACATCAATCAAGAAGTGCTTGACTACCATTGTTCGACACCGTATCAGTCACTACCAGGAGCTACTGCTTGTGGAGTTTTCATCAACAATACAGATTACATGAGACTTCAGATTCGAAAATGGGGAAAGATGGTGTATGATGGAGAGCTTCCGATTTGTTTTCGCGTAATAGTCGATTTAACGCAACTGTCATTGTTGACAAAATGCGTGAGATAGCTCCTAGTAGTGATTTAAGAGCTGGAAAGGTAAATCATTTGATGAATACCATGTTTACCATGAAGTCATATGAGAATTATATGGCTACTACATAGAAGTTCTGACCCATTTTGCCATTCAGCACGACCTCATTGACTACAAGAAAATGGTTGCTCGTATCGTTAAAATCGAGGTATGGTGTGCTTTTCACCTGTCCTCTCTTCTTACGATCGTTTCATTGGAATTCCACACATTCTATGTCAATATTGCCGGATGCATCGAGCAGAGTGCTAGGCCCTTTCGCAATACAGCTGTGGTCTTCTTACCTGCCAATGCGATCAGCAGATATCAGCCACTGGATCAAGGAATCATTTATTCCTGGATGTCGCAATACAAAAAGCAATGGATTAGGTACATTGTGACACAAATCGACTGTTGACAGGGTCAGAGATGATTTGGTAAAAAAGTGCTCACGGATATGAATGTTTTGAAGGCTGTCCGTTGGTGTATCCAGGCATGGAGCATTGGCGTTACTCCGGTAACTATCAAGAACTGTTTTGATAAAGCATTCATGTACAAAACTTAGATGATGCAATTATTGTGAGAATGGATAATCAGAAGCCACAGAGACCATTCATACTGTGATGCAGGGTGGAAGCCTGATAAGAACTCTGGCAGATCAAGAGCTGGATTCATATTCAAGATTCCAACTGGGCTAATTAGCTGGAATACTAGAATGCTGAAATGTGTAACTATGTCAACAGCATCAGCAGAATATGTAGCAACTCGAGAAGCAGTTCTAGAGATACTCTATCTGCGCCTGTTTTTCAATGAACTGGAATATAAGCAGAAATCACCAAACATACAGAGCATCAGCAACTGAGCAAGAGCAACAGAATAGCATTGAGAGAGTTAGTTGTTTCGACCAAGATGAAGTTAATGATGGGCCTGTACTTTCCAGCGGTAGCAGAGACACTTCGCTTTTTGGATCATGACACAGCAATGAATACATGATTATCACTTAATAGGGCTTTGATAGGGCAGATGGCGATACAGATAATACTGAAGAGTATAAGGGCAAATGGATTGTGCTTCTACTGCAAAACTGGACACCATATGGCATACATGTGAATGACTTCGAGAAATTATGGATCTTTCAAAAATTATGGTGTTCAGGCTTTCCGTACAAAATTCATTGCACCATATAAGATCAACAAAAAATTATCTCCCGTCAATTATGAAATCATCTTACCACCATCATACAAGAGAAGTCGAATTTTTCACATTTCATGCTGATGCATCTGTTGAGGCAGAGATTAAAGGTCTCTCAACCATTGCCGCAAGGCAAAAGGCTGGCAGTTCGAAGTTGAATTCTTAGTGACTGGGTGCTTGACAATCCGAAATTTATGCTATACAGAGCCAAACAGCCACTATTAGAGAAAGCAGATAAGGAGCTCGGATATCGAAATCTCTACAGTGGTTCCTACTTTTCACATTAAGGTGCACATAGTAAAGTGCCAGATTGTTCTGGACTACTGGTCTGCCACGCTTGAGGATACCATCAACGGGCCCCGCGATCACAATCAAGCATTTCGTCATGCGTGTATCATTATGGGACTTCACCACCTCCATTCCACCCAGCATTCTGTAACAGCTGAGGCCCGGTGCATTGTTGCCAAGGCTGCAAACTAGCTGGTCAGGTCCGTGGCTCAAGGGCTTGATCGGTTAGGGCACAGATGGATAGGATGGATGGGGACTGCTGTTTTGTTGTGCCGCAGGACTATAGATGGAAAATCCCTGCAACAGCTTGGAGGAGGAAGGACAAGACAACAACGACCACCACGCACCACCATGGCCATCACGAACCACGTGCTCGACAATAATTATTGTCTTGTTTATTAGGTATGTCCAGCTGCTGCAGGGAGACGGATATAATTGTCATAGTTTTTTCGGATAAGGTTAGGGGATGCTTCTATCCCTCTTATAGTGATGTTTTCTTGTGTACAGTATGTGCTTGTAACGATAGTGACCTTCGTGACACCGCACAGATGTCTTAGCTAGAGGGAGCTCCAAGGCGTAGGAGCTGGACTATCACACGTTAGACCATAGGCGTGCATGCTGCCGCCATACGTCCATCCTCTACGCCGTGTCACATATACTGGAAACCTTGCTACAGTTAAACGGGACCTGTCCATGAGCCCCCAGCTCTACACCACAGTTATAACTATACGTTACAGTGCTTCTACTTTTTTCTTTTGTCGTGCTTGTATGTATTTATTAAAGGGGTTATATTCACTATCACACTGAGTAAACATCAGCCTGAGTTCTCACCTTAGGCTAGCGTGTCACACTTTTCGAAAACATGCAGTTTGCACGCGACAATTGATCGAACCCCGCTCGAAAATGTCACTGGGCATATGGATATCATGTATGGAATATTGATATGGTAGTGGGTTTATAATAACTGATCGGTTTACATTAATATGATGGAATTGGATTTTTACTCTATATTGGAGCATCAAATGGCGAGCGCGGTAAATTCATGACATAAAAATTTATTCAACAAGTTACTGCGACACTATATCAAACTTCAAAATATAAGACACAATACAAATACAATAAAATTACAATAAAAGTGAGTGAACTCAAAATTCTATTTATATGATTTAATTCAAATTATAGCGTGCACGAAGGTTTGTGACTAATGGACGGTGAATGTAATCCATGACAAGGTTTATGTAAATAAGCCAGATCATTATCCATATAAGAACTATTATCAAGTTAGTTATTTCAAATTATTAAAAGAAAGAAAAGAATTAAAGAGGTATTTACTTCTCGAACTAATACGACGAACATTATCTGCTGAAAGATCAATCAAATTGAAAAAGATACGAAGTTTTTCATTAAATGTCGCGATGCGTTCATCAATTTCAAGATACCCGCGACAAGTTTCATATAAATTTTGCATTCCAGGTCCTTCATCCCAAAAGTAAGTTGGAATATCACGAATATTACTTGCAGTATTGACTCCAGTTTTCAATTTAAATAAATGTCCCGTTAATCGTAATACTTCTGGTCGAAGTAATTGACGGAATGCTCTTCTTTTGATATAAAGTTTAGTTGCGATTCTCAAATCAACAACGCCTCGAGTTGCTACTGTTGTTGGTTCGGATGTTAAAATTTGTTCATCGTTCTTATTTTGACGAGTTGATTTAAGTCGTTGTAATCTTGTTTCATAATGAGATAAGACAGTAGATTGAGCAATCGCATGAGACAATGCAACTTTATTTCTCATATCATCAGATCCAACTCCACCGTAACGACCATGCGAATTCATTTCAGCAGCTTTCAAAATAATTACATCATTAATCAATCTTGTTTCATCTTTTCTTGAATATGCAAATGTATAGGAGTCAATTTGTCTTTCAGATTCCGATTTAGCTTCTCGATTTTCCATTTCTCGAACCAGATTCAACTCTTCTTGAGTTTTCCATGATTGTGGTTTCATCTGCAAAATTGCGTCACTGGCTGCATTTTGAATCGCATTAACTGAACCTGCTGCCGCAAACATAAATGATTGCAGTGGAGTTGGTTCAGCTGGAATATCAAACATGGCTAAGGTTGGCTCATCAGGATCTCTTATTAACGGTTCAAAAAGTTTAGCCTGTTTGAAATCCAATAAAATATCATTTTCATCTGCAACGGGGAAATTCCAAAATACAATGACACCATAAGAGAAGACCATTAATTCAGAAAATGTATCAAAATCTTCTTTCGCAACTTGCCATGCTGGCTTTGATAACTGTAATGCTGATTTCCATGCTTGATCATGTCGTGTTATAAATTCTCTTGCATAATTCTCATCTTCTGGGTCAATATCTCCCATATCAATGGATTCATTCACACTACTTCCTGAGCTAAAATATCCAGGTCTTGCTTTTGGTACAGCGGATCTTATTGTACAATTGCCATCTGCTTGCATTGATGGCATTTCATATCTTGCATATATTGAACTATCACAAGATTTATAACCAATTTTAGTAATTTGTCTAACTTTATGATTGTTTCTCAAAAATGAAGAGATTGCATCCAAATCAAATTTATCAGCAACATAATAAACTCCAACTCTTCGAAGTTTGCCATCATAATCACTTTTGTTTCCAGGTAACAAATGTTTTGGAAGTTTCTTGAATAAATTACTCGGATTTGGATCTGACGAAATTTCATATGGATCTTTTGGATTGTGACCTTTACCTGATTTTGATTTTAATCTCTTTGATCTAAGTGGAAACATCTCTGGCAGTGTTCTACCTTTAGGTAAGTATTTAACTCCATATGCTTCTGCAATAATGTCATTTTTCTCATCATCACTACCAGACCAACAACTGTCATCATCAGATGTATATCCATTCTCACTTTCACTAACGTAAATAACACCATTTTCACTTTCATCATCATCATCATTTTTAATTCCTTTTCCTGCTCCGTTAGGAAATTCAATACCTTCTCTTTGTGCAATTCCCATTCCCCATTTTGAAGCAGCTTTATTTCCGGCGTCGATAAATGCTGTTTTAACCCTTTTCTTTATATTTTGTAACTGCATCTTGAATTTGCTTTATATTTCGGTTAGACTTCAATCAAATATGTGGCGCGGGGTGTACTGCAGTGCTGTACTGTACTGTGGCGTGTGCAATGCTGAGAAGAGAGAAAAATTAATTTACGGAGACCTCAGCTCTTTATATGTTTCAGGTGTTCCGATTTCATCACATTTGCGTGCACTAACTCCTTGAGATCGCGTGAGGAACGTTGCATTCACTTCTCGTGGTACAGTGTGATTGATATCACAAGAGAAAGTATCTAACCTCGACTTTGAAAAGTTTACCGTAAAAATCACTGTTTAAATTGTATTAGTCGCTGAGAGAAAATAATAAACTTATTTAATAAATAAAACTGCGCTAATATGTAGTTTTGAGAATTTGAATTGAGATGAAACCTAACCCTTCCACGGAAAATGCTTTTTGTAAACACAGAACAATTTCTCGGTGACGAACTCATTTTCAATCACATTACTATCATGCCACTATGCCATATGTATCGTAGTTTTAATACCAATTATAGAACACAGCTAATTACATATGGTTATTTACCACGTGAATGAAATTATATACACGAGCACACGGAGTAAGGATCACTGTGATGTGATGCGATGTGACGCAGTTTCCTTCGATGGAATTCCGTCACGAGATTTCGGGATTTGTTTCACATGGCTACAAAATACCGAATCAAGTCAACTTAGGAATTGACTCGTTCTTTTAATTAAATTACATCATTATTTATAGTAAATTTTCAAAATACCATTACAGTATACGAGAAACATGGACGCACCTCCAACCCGGATACCAAAGAATCCGTTTTTATCGGAGTTCGATAGATTAATTATGCGTTCACTTTTCTATAATTTTTGATCAAAAAAATATTATTGAAAATGAATTTAACTCCATAAAGATGGATGCAATGCCAAACTACAAACATAAACGAGAAAATAGATGAAACAAAGCAAAAATCATACTGCTAATAAAAATGTACAAAAACGAAATAAAAAAAAGAAACACCATTTGTCCAATACGTAATAAAAACAGAGATCATAGAAATGTAATAGAAGTTCGTTTAATTGTAATTGAAATTATAGTTTTGCTTAGAAATTTGAATATGAATGAATGCAAATATGATTATAAAATGCTCTCTTCTTCAGGAATGGTAGTACTACTACCTCCACTAGCACCAGTATCAGCTTCAAGTAATTCTTTTGATTTTTCAACGACACCTAAACCACGACATAATGGACAAGAATTTCTACCAGTAGTTAACCATTCGTCAATACATTGTTTATGAAACAAATGGCCACATTGATTTAATTTTCGACATTCTTCGCCTTGTTCATATTCTGACAAGCAAATCAAACAGCGTTCTCCTGTTTGTGATGAAGTTGATGTCAGTAATCCACCTGAATTATCAACATCTTCTCTTGTCGCAACTGGTGGTTTTGCAGGTCCAATGAAATTTGATAAAAGCATCATATCTTCATATGTGGGAGAATCTGAGAATAATGAAGTTGTTGTGAGAATTGGATGATTTTCAGGATATTGACCACCCAAAACATAAATTATCCATGATCGAGTCACACCATTTGATCCAGTTGTAGACGATCTTGAACTACCTGCAGTACCAGCTGTTGTTTGAGCAGTATCACGACTTGCCGATGATGTTGTCGTACCTGCTCTAGGTGTATCATTAATATATGGATGCCATTCATTACCATGTTCAGCTCTTCTTGGCCGGATTCGCTGTAATCTTCTTCTTCGCTGTTCATCAGTAAGACTAGAAAATGGTACGTCGTCATCTTCTTCAGGTAGAGAGTAACCAGGATAACTAGATGCATTACCAGATAAATGAGCTTCTTCTCTTTCAGGTGAGTAGCTAATATTATACCGCTGACGAGGAGTTTGTTCTGATTGAGAAGTAACTTCCTCTTCCTCTTCTTCAACTTCGATTTCCAATTGCATCCCTTCGTCATCTTCATCTTCTTCATCCTCATTCTCTTCATCCTCCTCCTCATCTTCATCATCCTCATCATTATAACTCTCTTCATCTTCATCCAGAACACTTGGTCTGTATGTTCCGAATCCTTCATCTTCATCTCCACCAAGTATATAATCGTTATCATCAAATAATGGATTAATTCTTCTTCTTCTAGCTGCACTTTGAACAGTTTCTGAACTTCGTCTCGTACGTCCTGCAACTACTGATGATGACTCTCCTGAATATGTTGACGACGCTGACGATAATGGTGCACCTGCTACCGTAGATGGATTACTTGTTGCATTGGCTCCGGTGGAAGTATTGGATCGGCTAGCTGAACCACCAGCAAATGGCAATGATAAACTATCAAGGAATGATTCTGGACCAACATCCTCAGTTTCATTTCGAGCTCCAGTGCTTCCATTTTCACCGTCGCTATTACCTTCGCCGGCAGATAATGATCTAATACCGACAATAATAACAGGAATCATTCTTTCACCATTTGCATTTGTAGTTGGTCTTGGTGTAGTTGTATCACCACTTCTAGTTTGTGAACCAAATCGAAACATACGGAAGAAATTCAACGGTGCGCCACCTCCTTCTGTACCTGCTCTTGCACTATTTGCAGCACCGTTCCGAAGTTCTTGTGCTAAACTTCCGTTTTGTAATGCACGTAAGAATCCATCAAATGATCCATCAACAGTACCTACTCCATCGCTTCCAGATCCAGATCCAGATCCAATACTACTTGAACTATCAAATCCAGGAAATAAAGTTCCAGTTTCACTTCGTTCTCCATCTGTACTACCACTATGATCATGATTATCTCCATCATTATGTCTATCAATTCCCTCACTACCTTCACCTTGGCGTTCTCCACTTGCACGAGACATCATTGATGTTGCAGATGTTCCGACTAAACTAGCAGCAGTAGCCGCAGCAGCAATTGAGAGTAATCTTGATAGGGTAGCAGCTTGATCTTCTTCTTCACGGTCTCTTGTTGCATTAGTTAATAAATCTGCCATTCCTTCACCAGTAGGACTTGATGCCCATGGAGAAGTACGTGCTCGGGCTCGTTGTGGGATATCGGAATATCTTGGAGGACGAGATCTTGAACTTGACCACGTCGGTGGATTTGGCGGTGGAAGTGGTGGTTCTGGTGGTGCGTGTGATGGTGGTGGAGGAACTCCATCAGTTGGTGGACCCATCCATGAAGATGATTGTGACGTAACTGGGATAAGTGGTAATGGAGTAAATCCTGAACCAGTTGCAGTTGCAGGAGTTGTTACTGTAGAAGGTCGTGGTCGTCGACGAAGATAAGATGGCTCAGGAAGTAATGAACCATCAACAGAAGATGAAACTCCATCTTGTGAAGTACCATCTGTTGTATTATCATCGCGTGAATCAGTATTTCTCAATGAAGTACTCATTCTATTCGTAAGTGAATTTCTCATTCTCGTGAATCTAGATCGATTTACTCTTGAAGTAACTGCAACATGTGTATCAGTTGGATCTCTTGTTTCTGTGAATATCGACTGTGAAGTAGGTTGACGGCGTCTTGTAAGTAACCTTCCAGGAGCTGAAAATGTACCTGACGCGTGATCTGGTGTTGAAGCAGATACTGAAGAAGCAGCAGCAACAGGACGACTTGAACTATCACTTGATGACGGTCGTGAAAAAAGAAAATTTGTAACCCGGCTTGTACTTGTGGTTGTCGGTTGTGATGTAGCTGAAGAATCTTGGTCTTGGCGTTGATCTTGTAATAATCCTAAACTGTATAGATGACGAGCTAATCTGCGAGATGACGAGATCGGTTGTGACGAATCTACATCATCAGACGCGTCAAGTGCGCCAGTCGATTGTTGTCCATTATTTTGAGATGTACGTAATGAAGAAGATTGACGAAATAAACCAGACCTACGACGAGAAGTAGTAGGTTCTTGAGACTGTAAATCGCTTGAATTAGATTGTCTTAAAGATTGAGCTTCACTATTTATATTATTTCTAAGCGTTGATGAATCTCCTGAATTCCGATCGTAATTATTACCAGTAGGATTACTCCCTTGAGATGACTGTGAAGATGAAGCTTGACCCATGGAGATTTGCGTATGACAAGATACTCCTACAATAGGATTGTATTGAGTGAGACCTAGATCGCGTTGCGAACAGGCTATTGGGAAACGCGATTAACGCCGTTCACAAATGGTTGTAATAAACGACGTGAATGCGATATGAATTCTATACAGTAGATGGTTAGAATGCTGTTCAGACTCGGAAGATAGAGTCACTTGTGTCTGCGTGATATCAGGTATGCTATGACGACACTGCCACCGCACAACACCGCAGATACAACGCATGCAAGAATAAACGTACCAGAACCGCGCCGAGGCGTATAATAGCCCAAGGCTGGTCAGCTCAACAAAAGTATTACCGATTTGGTGGCGAGAGGGGACGCAAACAGGGATAGAAAGAAGTGGTGAAGTGGAGGCTGATGTAACGAGGAGTAGAGCTTAGACGAGTTGGTAGAGCGCTGCGGCTGTGCCGGCTCTGAACCCAGAAGGGTCACACGCTGCTGCTTAGCTAATATTCTGCCGCGAGCCACCGCAGTGCGCAGAGATGGTGAATTATTTATATGTTGAATAACTTAAAGCAAACCCTTCTATACCATTCCTACTACTTTTTATTCCAAAATCAGCGTGAACACGCGTCCCTTCCTCGTTTAGTTGCCCCGCTTTGTGCGAATCACGTGACTCAGTCCTGCCCAATCACAGGCAGGAAAATTCACCGCCGCAACGCCCGAACACGAATATGAACATGGTCAGATTTCGAGGATTCATTTGCTTAGAGACTTCTTTCTAATCAGCATCGTTGAATACTTTGTACATCAATGTAAGTTTGGATTGATATATTGAGGTGTTGGTTTATTTTAATCAGTGTTTTGATGTATAACTTGTTCGGCTCTGTGAAAGTATACTAATTCAATTCATTATAGAATCAAAATGCGTCTCACCGTCAAAGCTACCCCCAATGTCCTTGCATTCACCCCCAAGATGGTCATGCGATGGTAAGCCAATCAGTTCAATCAACACTATTTAAATATATTTCAAATAAAACTAACAATTATATTACTAAAGGGCCCCCGTCTTAGGAGTTTGGGGAGGTGTTGTAGGCGTTGGAGCACTTTTCCTTCTTGAACCAATTCCAAGAGTTAAGAATGTTATTTTATCAAATATTCCTGTTATTGGTTCATACTGGATTCGTCCTGTTGATCCTAATGATTCACCTTTCTAAATTTTTTACTGTATTCGTATATACGTTTATGAATGCGGTTTAAGTTGAAATTTGGCTCGGTCTTATTATATGCATTGGCGGAATGAAGATAGAAATTGTGATGGACAGTGGAGTATTTAGTTAATAGTATGGGAATGTGAGGAACGATTGTTGTGTATATTCAATAAAGACTTCAACTTCTATTATCAAAATCCCATAGCAATATAAATAAGAAAAGTGATTCAGGCTCCAGTGAAATATTGTGTCATCTGCGTTATTGTGAATTGAAACCAAGAAAGTGCTGCCGAACTCAGCTACGCTTTATTGCAGTACAATATCAAAGTACTATTTGTGAACGCTACGTGCGTATATACAGCCAAAGTACTGTACGATGTGATGACCACGAACGTATCTATTTACCTCATCGCCTGTTTAATCCATACAAACCCGTCTCATTTATTTTGTAATCTCAACTTTTAACAAATGTTTACGTATTATACGCTCGAGCATCATAGATTTACATATTTTATACAGCGTATTTATGTATATTCGTGTATAAATAGTAAACACATAAGCCTCGTCCATGTTACACAGTTCAATCACGATTCTCTATTGCGGCTTATTCCCTGCTAGTCGAGGAGTCGCTTTCCTTTTTGGTGTTGACATGACGCGTACGGTACACGCAATCAAGACCGTATCAAGCTTTGAATATTTGTCATAGATACACATACCTGTTTATGTACTGTACATTTACATAACTACAATGAATCTCACTGGATCTTGAATTTGGATACATGACGGTTATCATTACAAATTGTATTATTGAATCATCTTCAATCTTTATGGCAATTCGCCGAACAGATTCACCATGGCACCATCTCATGTATCAAGTTCATTACCACTAGGACATAATGGACTTCGTACACCCAATGTTAGACAAAGAAATCGAGGACGTCGACGACGATATAGAAATTGGTATCGAAGACGAATAAGTGAACGAGGATTACTACCAACATTCCGCTATTCAAATCAAGTATTATATCCTAAGTGGTGTATAATTTTCATTTTATTTGCACTCTTACAGGCTACTTTTTCTATCATTCCATTAATTATTGTCGCGTATTTTATTTCATTAATAAAACGGCATAACAATTCATCAGATATTCCAATTGCTTATAGTATTATTTTAATAGTTGGGGTAATTAGTTGTTCGGTTATTTTGATTGGAATTGTTACAATTTTAATGAAATTTAGAATTAAACAAAATGGAAATAGTAATGAGATGCGAAATGATATACTGGAAGAAAATGAAGATGATGGTGATGATGATGGTGATATTGGAGAAGAGGAAGGAAGTGATAATGCAAGTTTTGAAGATGATCTCGAATTTGAGGGTTCAGATGATGAATTACTTCTACGTGACGAAGTTGAACATACACTTGATCTTACACCAAACTACTTAACAAATTCACCACCGACAACCCAACCAACACAATCATCAGCAACAGCTTTGCAATCTGAAACAATTTCTCTATGGCCATTTTCATTCATTCTGAGTCAAATCATATTAACAATACTATGGTTACTAATGTTTATATATATAATGATAATAACAGGAGGAATCTCAACGACATGTTTAATACCAGATCGAGAGAGATTATGTAATGGAATTTATAAAGATGTTTGTAATTCATATGAAAATGCATGCCATTTGGTTAATTTAGTTGTTATTTCTTGTTTATTGGAAACTTGCTTTTGGTTAGCTGGAACTGTTTCATTGTTTTTGAACTTAGCGGTGTCGTATCGTCAAAAATCTGTAAAATCGGTATTTCAATTGTTTAATATCACGTTCAAGAAACACTCAACTTCTTCAAGTTCAAATAATGATAATGGGAATGAAGAAACAGTACAAACTGAACAAGTTAATTCAATAAACTTAAATTCTTCAAGACTCTATCATTTTTCATGTTCATTATTAACACCAATGCAACGTTTAGTAAATGGAATATCCAATAAATCTACAACAGCACCATCGACAACTCAATCATATCCTCTTCAATCATTCAATGTAAATGATACATTTACAACTCAAAATATGGATAATTCATCAACGTCATCGCCTCGACGTCAACAATCATTATCATATATTCATCGTCATCATTTATCTACTGCATCAAATACTTCAAGATCACGTACTAATTCACACGGTACTAATGAAGTATATAATCGACTTCTTGATGATCAAGATATTGAGGATAACATTAATAATAATGAATTATCTCATTCATATAACCCGGTTCCTATAAGGCGTATTTCGGAAACTGACTGATTTCATATTTACTCTGCATTTATATTGGTTGTAATTGGCTTACATTGCTTTTTTTGCTTACAATGATTGGCGTTTGGTAACTTTTGCATAACTATTATTTTATACTATCTCACCCAAATATACACACTCCAAAATTATAATTTCACGCACACGCGTAAGGTAAGATATGATATAAACTACTTAATCCAGAGAAGCAGCTAAACCTTCAAATAACTCAGCGACACCAACTGAACCAGGATCAGGAACACGATCATAACCAGAAGCATCAACATACACAGCTCTGCCTAAACTTGCTGTCATACCTTTTGTACCTTCTGAACCCGATCTACCAGCTTCAGCAGCCTTTTTGATTCCTTTTCCTTCTGATAATGATACACAAAATGGTGCAAGTGCATCAACAAGTGTACGATCACCTGGTCGTGCTGGAGTAGCTCCGTAAAGTGTTTCTAAGGCACTCTTGGCAGCTTTTCCCCAAGCTGCTGAATCCATAAGACTATCAGCGGCACCAGCAGCAGTTGCGAGGGCATTAAGGAAGATACTGAAAATAGCACCTGAAGTACCATCCATGTTATTCTCAACAGTGTCGGCAAGTTCAACTAAAGTATTAACAGTACCGTCAACATTTGAAGCATCGTTAACAAATGCAACAACAGATTCACATGCACGCTTAAGTGTGTAACCGCAGTCACCGTCACCAACAACAGTATCGTAGTTTGTAATCAATGGCTCAGCAGCGATTGCCTTTTCACAAGCAGCCTTAGCAGCAGCAATGAATGGAGCGGCTTTGAAAATCTTGGGCTTGGGTGTTGATGATTCGTCAGCCTTGTGCGCTGGTGCACTGAGGATAATTCGTGATTCTTGCTCTTCTTTAGAAGTAACAGTTGAGCATGGAGTGAAACTAGTTGCGCTAGTAGGAGCATCAAGAAGCTCAAGCATTGGCTTTGTAGTCTTGAGTAAAGTGATACTGAAACCAGGTCCATCCAATGACGTCATGTAAGTACCTGAGAATAATCTAACAGGTCTAAGACCTCGACCATCGAGTTGAGTCAAGACCTCATTTGAAATAGCACTCATTTCCAAAGGCGATAAGCCACCAAGATTGTTAACCATGAGTACAACTGCCTCAGCTGATGCAAGATCAACGTATGCACGATCGACATCGTTGGGATCGGTGAGCTGATCAAGCATTGATTTGACGAGATCAGGTAATGCGGGGATTGGCTTGAGACGTAAGCAGCCCTTTTCGTTGTGGATACCAAGGCCAAGCTCAGCTTCATCTTCAGCCATTATATTCTCCTCCTCGATCTTACGGCCAGGAATGTGAACGTGGTTAAGTGAAACACCAACAGTGACGAGGTTGTCGGCAATCTCCCGTGCAGCGGCGGCGACCTCCTCGAGCGTGCTCTTGGGATCCGAGGCAACGGCACCAGCGACTTTGTGAACAAGAACGGTACCAGCTAAAGCACGACGACCGACTTTACCAGACTTTGCACGACCGACAGCAACGTCATCGCCGACGACGACAACTTGAATAGGAGTTCCTCTGCTGCGGGCCTTCTCGGCAGCAAGTGTGAAGTGGAAAACGTCACCGGTGTAGTTCTTGATGACGACCAAGCAGCCCTTTGTCGAGGAAACAGGAGGCGCAACAATCTCAATTGCACGGCAGACCTGAGCAACAGATGGCGATGCAAAGATCCATCCCGAAGCAGCACCGGTCAACATTCCCTCGCCAACATAGCCAGCATGGGCGGGTTCGTGGCCAGCACCACCTCCGGAGATAACTGCGACATTGACTGCGGGGTCGTGTTTTTTCTGTGTGATGACTGGAGAAGAAAAAAAAAAGCAATTGATTAGTATTCCGTGCGAAGAAGAGAGAAATAGCTGCGCAATTGAGACGAGCTGCGGAGGCAGACGGTGGTACTAACTCTTGTCGTTCTTGTAGTAGAGGACTCCGGGGTTGCCGAGGGTGAGCTCCTCGAGCGCGTCGATGACGAGCTTGTCGATGTCGGTGACGAAGTGTTTTGTGGACATTGCGAGGACGGAAATGGACGAAACGTAAACAACAACGACAACAGCGAGATAAACAAAGAGAATAGAAGGCAGCGGGGCCGGGACGGTCTTTATACCAGGCGCATTCTGGGTGCCGCGGTCCGGTGGAGGCGGCCCGGAGCAAACGAAGCGCTGCGGCTGCCCGGGGATGCCTGCCGCCGGCCGTGTGCCGCGGCTAGCTGCCCGCTTGGGGAGGCGGCGCTGCTGCACCGCGCCTAACTGCCCGCTTTGGGACTTGGGCTTCTACGTACTCAGTCTGTATTTCAATAAATCATTTATATCTGTATATGCCGACCATAAACTGGAATTCACCAGTTGCATCTACATCGCGCACTTGGCTCTGCTTAGAACTTGAACACCTGCTCGGGCTGGTAGCCAAGGTCCTTGAGAAGTCCCTTGAGTTCTCCCTGGTCCGAAGGCGAGATCTTGTTGCCGGAGATGGCATCGCACATGGGAGGGGGTCCGCAGACGAAGAACTTGATGTTATCAGCAGTTGGAGGGGGAACGCTGGCAGTCAACAGGTCTTTGGTGATGTATCCAGTAGGACCGGCCCATCCGGCAGGAGGAGTGTCGACAGTGTAAATAAGCTTGAATTGATCAGGCTTGGCTGCCGCAATCTTGTCCATCTCGGCCTTGAGAAGAATGTCGCTCTCGGTCTGGTTGGCGTACATCAAAGTAACCTTGGTCTTGTCCTCGGGGTTCTTGTTGATCTCGTGGATCAATTGGTCTATCGACTGTTAGCTCAGGTTCGTCAAACTGCATACAGATTCACAGTACTTACAAAGTGGAGTAATGCCACTGCCACCGCCGATCAATATAATCTCAGAGTGCATGTTTGCCTTCCAGGGGTACTTGACAATAGGACCCTTGAAGAGCATCTTCTCACCGACTTTAAGTTCATGGATGTGCTTGGACGCTTTTCCATTAGGATACATCTTGACCATTAAATCCATAGATCCCTTAACTTCAACATCATTAATTGGAGTGTAAGGACGGATAACATTAGAACCTTTAGGAGTAACGTATTTGGTAAGAACGGCAGAGGCCGTGATTAATCCACTAACTGCGTCCTTGTCATCGAATCCGAAGGTGAAGATGCTAGTCTATTCAATTGTTAATATTCAATTCAATTCAAATTCCTATTTAAATTCATGCAAGCTTAAAACGTACGTTATCATTGACCTTGGTAACCTTGGTAAGCTACAATCAATCCTCATTAGCATCAATCCAATCCCATGATCAAACACAAAATCAATTGCAATGCAATGCAATAAACTCAAACAACATACGGTCAAATCAACGAAATCATCACCGGTAAGGGCAGCCTTAGTAGCTGAAACAGGAGCCGACATTGAGGAATAAAGAGCGTAGGAAGCGGTTCCTGCGATTGCTAAAGTTCCAGCAATAAGCGCTGAACGAGCGATTGAAGATGTTGGAGGAGCCAGTGTTGATGGTGTTGTGGTGTAAAGACGTTTAAATGTCTATCACGTAAGATAAGTGTTAGTTGATGATGATCAAGAATTGGAAATGGCGGAGAGAAGCAGAGAAGAACGACGATGATTGCTCAGGATTACGGCAGCAGCCGTGTATAAATGCCCAGAATAGCAACTGCCTAGCATATAATAGTAGAGTTCTATTATGGACACTTTACCACCCCGCCCAGCGGCTCATGCAAATCCTTATCCCGCCCGGAATCTCCACCGAAGAACCCGAGCAGCTTCAATTCCACCATTGAACAAGCCAGTTGTAGAGTAAATAAAATACATACAGTTGCAGCAGCGGTGCGAGAAACACGAAGGAATGAAGACATTGTTAAAAATTGCTTTATTTTAATCCAAAATCAAGTAAAGTCGGGTGAAGAAGGAAAGAAAAGAAAATGAAAATGAAATGAAGGCTGGAGCTGTGCCGAGTTTAATTTGACGTCGAGGTTGTTATCGCATATACAAACGGATCTGCGGTTACGTCAATTGAATGCTTTCTAATCCACTTTATACAGCTGAAAATTCACGGCCTGAATGCAAATTGCTTTGATTAATTTATTTTGCAATTGCTTTTAATCGCAATTATCTACTTCATAATCAACTCTTTAGATCAATATACTCAGTTTCTCTCCAACCAATCCCAACCCGTCGAATTCTCCGTTTTGGCAGTTTCATACTGACGTCATCCTCTTCCACTTCTCTCCGCATCGACAACTACGCATCAATTATGATTCTATACTATTTTCTTTTAAGTAAATTACAATTAAATTAAGTAAATCTATTCACAATATTACTACTCTTTTCAAAATTTAAATACAATTAAACAATAAAATGTCCAAAATTTCAGCAAGTAGTCGTCAAATATCTTTAAATCCTCCATTGCACCGGTTCCATCCTTCCTAAAAATCCATACAAGACTCCACCATACCACCCGCACTTTCCATTCATTAACCTATTTAAGGGCGGTCAACGCATTTTGAACGAAGGGAATACCCTACGTCCCCATCTATCAACAGACCATCTTCCAATTCCACCATCCCAGCCAACCACAATAGCACCACCATCATCTTCACTCCAAGCTATACCTGAAATTTCTTTTTCTCTTGAAGATATTGCTGGATTCACAGGTAAACTTGAACTATTTGATCCTCTTTGTCTATATGTTGATGTTGGAATTGGACTTGTTAAGTATGGATTAATTGATGAAATTGATTGTGATGAATGTAACATTGCTGATGCAGTAGTTACATTTTCTGCAAGTAATGTATTTGAAACTCTAAATCTTGGATCTCCATTACTAGTTGTACCAATTCCATAAGATAAAGGATCTTGAAAATCAATAAATCCGGATTCTTCAATCTCCTCAGCACCTTCTTCTCCAACTGGGCTAATTCTAGAAGATGATGATGTTGATGATATACTTTCGTGTCTTGGCCCTTGTGTTCGTGCATAAGATCCAATCCATCTTGATGAATTTTCACTTCTATGAGCATTTTCACTCTGATCATTATTTTCCAAAGCACTCCGTGTTGAATTAGATGTTGAAGATGAGCCAGTTGTTGAAATTGATGGATCTGGAACTCGTATTCCATCTGGTCCAACAATACATCCTTCTGGAGGATTTCCAGTCCATCTAATTCTTGATCTTCCCCATCTTATATTATTCAATGATGGTCTTCTAACTTGTCCTCTTCTCATCCCAGTAAATCCACCATCTCCACCCCCACCACCACCACCACTACCATCACTTGCACTTGTATTCTCATTCTCTCTCGGGGGACTACCACCATCATTACCATCCGTATTATCACTTCCATTATTATGAAACATAATCTGACTAGGAATTTCCAATACTTGCCTATCTTCCAAATTCCTCGTATCAACTACATGAACTTTCCCTGCTTGTTCTGCAATCAACAATAAATCAGCTGTTCCTGAAGAAAATTTCAAACATCTAAATGCTCCTGCACTTTCTTTTGGTCGTGTTGATTTAATATATTTTAAAGCTCTTGAATTATTATGCGTCGTTGAAGTAGTAATCTGTTGTGTGGTTGGCATGAATCTTGTATCAAATATAGTTGCAGTGCCATCTTGAGAAGCAACAGCGAATAAAACACCAGATGGTGAAAATGCAGTTGAAAATCCTGCGTCAGAGGAAGTAGGTAGAGTGCCTGTACGAATCCAACCATTTAAATTAGTCCTTTGTTGAGGAATTGATGGAAATTCAATTCTGCTGGATAAAAATGAATCAGATAAAATACCACTTCTTGTAGTTGTTGATATATTTTCTTCGGGATGAAATACAAATATATGAGCAGAATCACCGCATGCAACAATTGTCTTTTGATCAGGTGATAAGCTTGAATGATTTAATGGAACTGGTAAATGTAGTGTATCTAATATATTATACCGTCCACTTGAAACATCTAATATTCGTAATGTATGATCATTATTACACACTAATGCTGAAATACTTGTCGCACTTGGTTTAAATAATGAAATCGCATTATTAATATATCCACCTAATTCAAATGTACTAGCAATTTCCCGATCTCCGTCACTATTCATTGAACAAATAGCAATTTGACCTCTTTGAACCCCACCAGCAGCAACGATACCGAAACCTTCAGCAATACATCTTGGATCGAAAGTAAATTCTGCACATTTTGATTTATTACCGTTTTCTAAATCAACTGTTTTTATAAAATGATCTGATACATATATTATTTGTCGATTTTCTGAAGTCTTGCATATTAAATCTCGTAATTGCCAATGTTTAACTGTAACTCGTGCTGGATGACAGAGGAAGCTTGAAGTATCTACAAATGCAGTGGTTTGTCGTGACGAAGTACTATTTAGATAGTAAGTTAATACCAACTCAATAACTCCATAATAGTATCATAGAAATAAGTAATAACTTACTCTTCAAACTCGATCGTCATGATTCAACGCCCACAGCCATATACCGATCTTAAATATCACTAGTGATTCCTTCTCCTCTTGGTAAATAATCTGAAGATTGATTTTTGATATAGTTGAGATTATCAAGATAATCAGTCCGTGAGCACTAAAAATACAATCAATCTAAATATAATTGTAAATAAGTTAGAAGATATTCAGGTTATAATCACAAGATGTTGATGAATCGAATGCGTGCACGCCACCGCCACCGCGCCGCTGACGTATTTCAATTCCCAATATTCAAACAATTGAATTCAACCAGAGTTACATGATTCACTTCAACTGCCAAATAGAATATAATGTAATACATACCAGTACATTAACCTTCACTCTCACTAATAAATTAATTAATCAAACGCCTTTAAACGTGAATAAATACTGCGTTTAAGATATATGGTGATCCGATAGCCCGATGCCGAGGTCCGTGTCGTTGGGAGTTTCGAGTTAAGTGGGACTTTCGGATCAGTGCAAGTTTACAAGTCAACACTAACGTAATACAATTTCGATGCCACAATTCACTTGAGTTTCGATAGAAGTACTCTATCTGCTTCCGATGATAAAGAGGTAAATAGCAAGCCGTGTTCTGCTTTTACGAGCGGATTAGAAATCTCGCCCTCGGATAGCTTACTGCCTATCAAAGTCCTATCAAAGAATATTGTTATTTGCGTTACCAATTATATCCTCTTTTACGAGCGATATCGCGACGGATACGTCCAGCGACGCAAGCCTTTCAGAGCCCTCTATCCAAAAGCCTTAGATTCAGATGATTCACGAATCAGGTGCTATATTTGCAATATTTTCGGTCACAAGGCACGCGATTGTCCTCAACCGCGAAACATGATCAACCAGTCTTTAAGGCAGTCTACTGTCAAGTTTGAACAAGAACGAGATAAGGCAGAATTTGTTGACAGAGGTGTTGACACTATTGTTGACGTCAAGTTTATCTCCAAATCGTTGTTGAGAAGAGAGTCTTAAATATACGCTATTCTCATTTCTTAGATATTCTTTGTTGTCAATAGATAACACAATTTTAATGCTTTTCTTCAGTTGTAGATATAAATGTAGTAAATGAAATGATAATATATTGTATATAAACGTTATATAAATCCAAAATAAAAATAAAAAATGACATGAAATGACATGCATACTTAATAAAACTTAGCAACAACAACACACCTTGCATACACGCCTAACACTTCATATAACTAACTTGAAAACAAAACTGATAAGTAATAAGTATACACAATACAAACACAAGCTGAAACTTAAACTGAAACTAAACTAAAATAAATAGATTAAACAGATTTATATTTAAATAAGAATGAAAGATAACATAAACATATATACTAATTTCCTTCTGAACCAAAATCAGCAGTAAACTCATCATGTTTACGAATATCATCATCATTAACAGTTGGTCGTGAAGTTTTAACAGCTTTAACGAAATCTTTAAATAATAATGGAGGCTCTTGTAATTGATCACCAGCAATATCCATCCAAGACATTTCAATTGCATCTGAATCTCCAGGTGAACATGGAGTAAGCTTTCGTGATCCATCATCAGGTGAAATAACCCATTTAAAATGCGTTGCCATTTGAACTTTACGAACTGGTTGCATTAATGCATCTCGTACTGCAACTGCAATATCAGATCCAGAGTATCCATCAGTCATTTCTGCTAATGCTCTATAATCAGCTTGTGTAAGCTCGCAAGGAGTTGTACCAACATTTAATTTAAACATTGTAGTTCTTGCTTCAACTTCAGGTAAAGCAATATAAATTCTTCTTTCAAATCTTCGTCGAATAGCTGAGTCAAGTTGCCATGGAATATTAGTTGCACCTAAAACTAAAACACCGGATGCATCATTTCCAACACCATTCATTTGAACAAGTAATTCAGTTTTAATACGTCTTGAAGCTTCTGATTCACCTTCACCACGAGGTCCACAAAGTGCATCGACTTCATCAATAAAGATAACTGATGGTTTATTTTCTCGTGCCATTGTAAATAATTGTTTAACTAATCTTTCTGATTCTCCCATCCATTTGGAAACTAAGTCTGATGAACTAACTGAAAAGAATGTTGAATTCGCTTCTGTGGCAACTGCTTTCGCAAGATATGATTTACCTGTACCTGGAGGACCATATAACAAGATACCAGCGACAGGACGACGCTTACCAGTAAATAAATGCGGGAACTTGATGGGCAAAATAACAGCTTCTTTCAGCGCTTCTTTAGCTAATTCCAACCCCGCAACATCTTCCCATTTAATATTTGGTGTTTCAGATAAAATAGCACCAGATAAAGCACTTCTTAATTTCTTTGAATCTGCATCATCTTCATCACTATCATCTCCTTTCTTTTTACCTTTTTCACCTGATTTGCCTGTTTCTTTGCCATTTGCTCCTACTGCTCGTTTTGTCTTCTTATCTTGATTATCAATATGTGTCTTTAACTTCTCGGCTCTGTCCATATATTCAGCAGTTTTGGCTCTAATCATTTCTTTATTCTTCGCGCTTTTCTCATCTATTCTCAACTATTAGCACACATTCACAACACCTCGCCACCCACTTCATCTCCACACAAAATCTCAGCGTCTTATAGAATTTATACGTACATTTCAAAGCCATCATAAAATATTCTAAGCTTGCATAATATTGTTTATATGCTTCTTCGAAATTTTCAGCAGTATCTGCCGCAATTGCTTTTTGAACAATTTCAATTGCTTTTCCAAGGAAATCAACGTTCGACATTATGACTTTTGTTTACTTCACTTTACTGTTGTTGGATGTTGGTTGTTGCTGGTTGCGAATGCAATGAAATATTAAAGCTATGTAAATTTGTTTATTGAGGTATTGAAATTAATGAAATTGAATAATTGATTATACCGATAATCTAATATGGTACTCGAACCAAGCAGAATCCACTAGAAATCAACTTCACAAAGTGATGAATGAATCCACGATATTCAAATCCAATTACACTTATAAATGAGATAAATCAAATATTTATAATATAAATTTAAATAATTAACCCTCTAATTATTGCGAGATGGTTTCTTTGTATAAGTTATTGTACAAAGTGGAGTAACCTCCGGATGTGTCTTGAACAATCCCGCATCGAACGCCATCACTTTAAACCCAGATCCGGGTGATAAGCTTTAAGGCGCAGCAGCCTCAGAAGTGCTGACATTGCATTGTTAAGTGACGTTATGTCAGCACATCGTGACTCAACTCAAATATGTATGGTCACATTACCATTTTACGTAAATCACAGTAATTCGTTTGATTTATTTAATTTAAAAACTTTAAAAAAGATCACTTGTATGTCATTTCTATATTTTTCACTAATAAAAAGAATAAAGTAAAACATATATCGTATATATAAAATTCCACAATAAAAAGAACGAGTAAATCAGAATCAACTTTTTCCCTTGACTTCTTCCGATCACAAATTCACACATTTATATCAACTCATTTTCCCAGCAAGGCCACAATGAAAAAATAAAATAAAAAAGTAAAAATAGTGTACTATAGAAGTGTTGAAGTGTTTGTAGTATAATTTACAACCAAGACTATACATTGTTTATATCAAAACCCCCAAAAAAATATCGCTAAAACACAACACGCGAACGCTAACGGGGACTCAAAAGCAACAATAAGAACATAACGCAAGTTAAATCACATTTGACAAATAAATAAAAAGAGGAAATGTTTAACGCCTGTATAGATTACCGAGAAACAAGCTAGACATAAACAAAAATGAATCTTTTGAATAAAAATGAGACACGACGTGAAGTTGTAAGTGTCATTTTGAAAAAAAAAAAGATTCAAGAAAAGAAATGAATTGAATTGAACCAATAGAACGTTTTGTACAATAGATGTATACTTGTGAAAAAAATAAATCACACTTGCGAATACGCCACACTTTTAATAGAACCTCTATGTTGTCTTTCATCTTCCGTAACACCCGTATCAAAAATTCCATGCATTTCAGTCACAGATTCAGTAAATACTTTATGTTCAACATCTGATTCTGGAATTTCAATTTGTCGTAATCGTTGCCATGGAATAGCAACTCCTAATGGTTTCTCATCAACTGGATCTAATCCAACGAGCCAGCCGCGGTATAAATCATCATTCCTCCAAATTGATGCTAATGACAATCGAATTTCTTCTGGAAAATAATATCCTAACGCTTGAATCATTGCAATGCGTCTTCGAACCCAGTTATGTAATCGCGGTGGAAGGAATGATGCTCCAACACAAACGTAGTTGTGACATACGAATAGTGAACCTGGTGCAGATGAATGCTGAAGTATTTCAAAACCTGCGAGAATACGGGCTGTCATTACTGCAATTTCAGTTGTGCTCATTGGATCTTGAATTGTACCAGTTGAGTAGAGGGATGCATACCGCGAAAAGTAAAGTTTATAACAATAATACACCAGCATTAAAAATCCAATCTCATAGTATTTGTAGCAAATTGGAGGTACGAGCGCGATATCTTCTGCGGACAGGATTTGTTGATAATTTGCAGGAGGATCAGCGGTCTCTAGGATTGATTGATCTAGACTTGCGAACCAAGCCATTGAACGATTTCGTAATCGATCGATTTCAACAAGTACATCTTGATCAGATATTTCATTTCGTCGAACATGTGCTGCAAAGGTACATAATTCAGAAAATAAAACGCCTAAATCTAGTAATGATCGATAAATGGTATCTGTTACAGTACCTG
Source organism: Myxozyma kluyveri (assembly GCA_030568365.1). Taxonomy (NCBI): domain Eukaryota; kingdom Fungi; phylum Ascomycota; class Lipomycetes; order Lipomycetales; family Lipomycetaceae; genus Myxozyma; species Myxozyma kluyveri. The sequence continues at coordinate 65,993 of JAJLTX010000048.1, forward strand.
TCGAGGAACATGCAACGTTGTATGACTTCTTTGCATTTTTTTCACGCCATGTAAGAAATGCAGATGATCGTGGAGTCTTGCTTGCAGCAGTTAGTCTGTTTGAGAATGCCATTCGGTGTTCAACTGATAACTTCGAGTCGAGCACTGTGCAACGGCCAGAGAGTAGAGATCTTCGAATATCAACGAATCGAATCCAAACGAAAAGATATATCCGATAGTCGTCGTCGAAAAAGGTGTTGGGGTCGCATACTGTGAGGAAGAGATTGAATACTGCGTCCTGATGACGGATTTCATTGGAAACGTCACCAAGATACATTTCAATGCACGATAGAATTAGGATGGCGGCAAGAACATTCGAGTCAGGGAAGCTGATTGCGTTGTGAAGACTCTGCACTGATTGTTCGTAATATTGGAACATTTCACCAATCCATCGCTCACCATGCCGCAGGGCATAATGATATGATGTGAATGCTGCCAGCGCGTACATCAATGCCGGGCATGTAGATGACACGCTGAGCAAATGATCAAAGTAACCGACTGGGTCGTTGGACAGGAAATAATGACAGTGATTGAGGTGCTTGATGTGGAATTTGAAGAGCATCTCTATATCTGGTGGGAGGTCAGGGGGTAGTATGTTCTCGTCAGCATCGTCGGCATAATCGTCCAGAGGCTTTGGGGGTGAGGACGGTCCAGCGGGGTACTGTAATGAAGGGTCGGCCAGATGTGGTTGAGACTGCAGGTCGCCCGAGGCAGGACCAGAGGCGGTGGCAGTGGATGTCGAGACTGCGGCCGCGGCGGCAGCAGCAGCGGCGCGTTTTGCCTTTCGAGCGAGCTTTGCGCGCATCTTCTTGGACATGGTGAGTCGCTCTGGAGGGAACGAGCACTCGCGGTCGCCTTTCTGACAGCGCATGCATCGGGGGCGCGTCTCGTCGCACTATGGAGATGTAAGTAACGTGGTCAGCGCGCTGAAAAACACAAAGAAAAGTGAGCAGAGATCGCACCTTTACTCTGCGCTTGCGACAAGTGTAGCAGCCTGAGCGGGTGCGTCGGTGAGCGGGCTCGGAGCGCTGGGGATCCGAGCCGGGGGCAGCGGTGCTGGAGGAGGGCAGGTCGTCCTGGGGGTCGAGCCAGGCCGCGTCGACGCCAGCGCCGAGATCATCCTCGTAGACGGAGGAGTCGTGTGCGATGGAGAGCAGCGAGTTTGCGCCATCGTCGGAGTCGATGTCGATGTCGAGGTCGAGGGCGTTGGGGAGATATTGTTGCTGTTGCGGTTGCTGTTGCGGTTGCTGTTGCTGGTGCTGATGCTGCAGCAGCAGCTGCTGGTCGGACATGGCGTAGAGCGGTGGTGGAGCCGCGGCGTCGCGGGACTTTGCGCGAGAACGCGACATGGCCCGGGGAAGAAGACAGCGGCGGCGCGTCAGGCGCGCAACAGACGCGGCATGAAGACAGCCCGGGGGGAAGGAGCTGGAAGGGGCCGTGAGGGTGGTCGAGGAGGCGGAGTAGCAGCTGCGAGGGTGGTGCTGCTCAGCCCGACTGACTCGACTCTGGCGCCGTGTTCTGTCTCCGTTGCGCTGCTGCGCCGGAGCGCGAAGAGATCAGCCGGGGGCGCACGTGCCGCGCAAGGCGTGAACCTTGTCCCGCCTGGGCCGCGCATCACCGCCGCACGCCGCCCCGATCCGGCATCGCGCGGAACCTTGCTGCTGCGCGTGCGAGTCACGTGCAGTCACGCGCCGGGCTATTTTTGCGCCAGGCCGCGCTCTCTTCGCCGGCACACAATGCGTCGCTGCGGGCGGTGGAGAGAAGAGCGAGAAAGAGGGCGAAAGAGCGAGGGAGCGTGTGCAGTGGAACAGACGACAGATCGACTGCTTTGGGGGCAAATTGTGCGTCTTGTAGCAGAAAAACGATGCAGAGCAGAAGTGCTGTTCTGGGTGCGTTGTCACTCCTCTTCTTTCACTGTACCACCCGCGCTCTCGCCCCCACAACACCGTCCTGCACCTCATCAGTCTCGCGCCGGCGCCTTGCCAGTTCTGGCCTTTGACCGCCTCAATCGCGTCCGCGTCGTGAACTGAACTGGACCGAACTGCTCTGATCCGGCCCCGTTTGCCGCTGCTTCTTCGCTGCGCAGCTGCTCTTCCACTTTTGCTCTGCTGTTTGCCTCTTCGCCACTTCCGCACTCCGCTTCCGGCCAGCCAGAGACCTGCTCCTGCTGTCCTCGCGTTGCTGCGTTGCTCCGCGCGTGCTCGTCTTGCGTACGCTACGTCGACTGTATCGCCTGCCGCTACTGCTACCACTTGCTGCCGACCGGAGCGCGTTTCAATCACTCTTGTCGTCTACATTTACCACCGACGCGCTATTCTTAGTGCGGTACTTTGTCAGCTTCTTCTCAAGCACTTCTCAACTTCTTCACCGCACTGCTCCTCGCCTTCTTCTTCTTCTTCTCACGTCCTCTTCGTCCTCGACCTCTCGTTCGCGTCACGTACGCGTCCTTGCCAGAATACGTGGCGACTACCTCAGTCTCGGGCGCTCTTTACACGCTTTGAGCACCACATTTCATAAACAACCGGACACCCCCATTCACCACTTCATTTCTCCATTCTTGATCGAAATTATCTTTCTCTCTTGAATTATTCACCTCTCAACCATCAATCGCCAATCGTCTTCAAGTACGCCCGCGCTGTTCGCGCCCCGCACTCACCACGGCATCTTATTTACATCATCAACCACATTGTCGCTGTCGCTGATAGCCAGCATGGCTACTTCAGTCAGTGACCCACATTCAGTTCAATCTGTTCGACCTGTCGCCACTGATACTGATACTGACAGCGGTCACTCTCCACCCACTCCGCTTGATTTACCAGCTGAACCAAGTCCAACTCTAGTGTCTCCTTCAATATCTTCACCACATTCAAAATCAATAATATCACAGCCGTCAAAACCACCGCCACGGAAACGTCCGTTACGTGTTTTATGGAATAAATTAGTTGGAACTTCTCGAACATCTGATGATTCAACAACCACAAGCACAAGTACAAGCGCAAACGCAAATACAAATACGTCAAGGTCGAATCGGCGTTCTCGACTATTTCTTGGTACGTTCTCATTAGACAACAGAAGTAATGCGAGTTTACACAAGACCATTTCAAACAGTAATAATCAAGCATCAGTAGTGAAATCACGGCATCTAATACAACGATCAAAGTCACCAGAAAGTGAACGAAAAGGTCACATAGCGTCAACTGATCCAAATGCAGTAAATCCTCCTGTTAGTCGTCAAGTTAATGAAGATATGACTGATCAATATATATTTGGTCAACCATTGGAAAAAGTCGTCTTAAGAGCAAACGCTCAGGTTACTATTCGGTTGCCAAGTTCAGGCGATTGTGTTGCTTATGGACCTATTCCAGTTGTTGTTGCGTACTGCGGTAGTTATTTACAAGAGCATGGTATGTCTTTTTATTCATTTTTTAATTCGATTCATTACTAATGCAAGTTACAGCACTTGATGTCAAAGGCATATTTCGACTAAACGGTTCAGTACGGCGAATCCGTGAACTTCAACGAATATTCGCGTCGCCACCAGATTTCGGCAAAAGAATTACATGGGATGGATACACAGTACACGACGTATCCAATGTTCTTCGTCGCTTTTTAATCACTTTACCAGAACCGTTGATTCCGTTTGAGTACTATGATACATTCCGAGCTCCATTTTTAGGTCCGTCATCAATTGTTGATAGTCATACAGCAGTTGCAGCAGCGGCGTCGGCATCATCAGCACCGAGAACATCAAATGGACCATCAGCAGGAACATCAGCAGTTAAACATTCATTAAAACGAAAAGAAGTTGTTGCTATATTACAAAAATTAATTGATGCTTTACCACCAGCGAATCGTCAATTGTTGTTATTCATTCTCAATTTAATGGATTCATTTGCACGGCATGCTAAGAAGAATTACATGACTTCAAGAAATCTTGCTGCAGTTTTTCAGCCTTGTATTCTGTCACATACAATACATGATCAAGATCCAGAAGAATATGTAATTTCGCAACAATGTGTTTCATTTATGATTGATAATTTTACATTATTCAAACGACCGGATGGACAATTACCGCATTCAACATCAAAAGCATCAACTTTTGAAGCATTAGCAAGTGACTCAAATCAATCAAGAAATATATTTTGGAGAGCTTCAAGAAGTTTATCATCGTCTTCTTTAAGTGGATTAACTAGTGCATTAAATATTGATTCTCCACAACGATCTGTATCAAGTTCAGCACCAAGTTTAAATGTATTTAGATTATCAGTTCACAATCCAAATGATCGAACAACAACGCTTGAAAATGAGTCAACGTCAACAGCAAATACAATTAAACCAACAACATTATTAAGAAGAAATAAAACATTACCAAATAAGCTTGATACATCAATTTCTAATTCGAATTCAAATGATGCCTCGCTAGCTAGTAATGCTGCAGTTACTGCTTTTACAAATAACAACGGTTCACAAAGTATTTCTTCGACTTTACAAAAAGATAGAAATATTACTGCAAGTGCGAGACATCGGTGATATCATTTGAGTAAATCAAATTATTGAATTGAACTAAATGAGGTTGTTGTACGAGTTGAGACGTTGAATGTTGATGGGCCAGTGGGTATTGGGGTATATGATAGATTACTTCTCGTTTACTGTGTATAACTGTAGTAATGGTGGTAACTTCAACACAACTCATATTGAATGTATATATATAAATACGACTTCTGTTATTGAATCACATTTGTTTAAAATAATCATGTACTGTAAACGGTTGTTTAAAAAAAAAACCGGTTGTTACTTTTGCCGTGTCCGTAAGAAACGCGTAAGTGCGGCTTTACTCGAGACAAAAAAAAATGGCAGTTTGAAATGCTGGATTTCCTGACATTTGATTCGTTGAGGCAGGTCAACAACACCAATCAGTTTCTTTACATAAGTCGTTATTCTACTTTACATGATTTACAACATCTACTTACATTCCACTCAAGTAATAAATATTAAATAGACAACTAACGTCTCTCGCATTATAACACGTCGCCGCCATTCAGACTAAATGCGAAATCAAACTACGTCATGTGGGGTAATATACAAACACCATACTACCGTAAGCAAATGGGAAGAGTGAAAACTTTTGCTCGGAGATTACCGGCAGACGTCCTACTCCGGCCAGTACAAAATCCAGCAACTGTAACAAGTTCCACATAAAAACTGATGCTGTTTCTCTTCAAAAGCAGTTGTAAAGAGTAAAATAGACGAATAGCTCAGGACATAGCTGCAGCTGGATCCAACCGCGTGCCGAAGACTTTTTTGGTCACATGCGGTGCTGCGGCGTGGTTAGCGCGGCAGCGGCAAAACACTTTGCACTCGCCGTGTTTGTTACACTGTTGGCGCCCCGCCCGATCCGCCAGATCGCTGTCTCTGCCTCTGTCTCTCTTCTGCCTTCTCTTCCTCCTTCTTTCTCTCCGCCATTTCCCCCTTCACATCACCACCTCGCGCCCTCACACTCACCACACCCTCCGCCAGTCACACTTCACGACCGCAACAGCCTCCTCTCGCCAGATCACCGTCCTCATGCTCGCCGCTTCCCGGCCTGATCTGTCCTCCCAGCCCCACGGCTCGACCGCCCTCCACCCCCGTCACGAACCGCGTCTGAACCATCTCTACACCGACCTCGGGATGCGACACGCACATAGTCCAGCTGAACGCGAGCCGCGTCAACGCGCGTCTTCGTTTCAGTCCCAAGTTACTGGACTTCGCACTGCTTCTCGTCGAAGATCACCTTCGCCACTTTCCGCCTCAAGAAGCCCTGTTAGCGATCCCTTGTTCGCACACGCCGTAAGCGATGATGACAGCGACGAAAGTGACTCGGACACCGATACTGCTGCTTCTATAATCACCGCTCGTGCATCTACTGACCGATGGACCGATCCTCGAGGTCGTCCCGAGTCTGTTGCAGCAAGACGATTACGTGCTGCTGATCCTCATAGTCAGCGCTCTCGTACCGTCTCCCCAGCTTCGTTGGCAGGTGCTGCATCCGCCACAAGATCTCGCGGTGACCCTCTCAATCCAGCGTACTCTGCCGAATCTCAGCTTGAGTTTCTCGCACAACCTTCCGCCAACGCTGATCTGTTCTGGGAACTTCAACGTGGCGCTCGTGAGCAACGCCGTAACTCATCAACACCAAGTCATTCGCCACTTGAGCGAACTACTTCAGCTAATACAACTTCCAGTATCGCAGATTTGATCATTCCGTCTGAAGTTGTATCACCATTACCACCAGGAACACCTATTCTTGGTGTTAGTTCGGCTGATGATTTATGTCATCGAGAAACACCTCCGCCACTTATTCCATCTCATGATCACGTTTTGGTATACATTCACGCAGTTGCTCCAAAAGATACACTTGTATCTGTTCAGCTTTTATATAAAATTGATGCGACAGCATTAAGGCAAGCTAATAGATTATGGGCTCATGATGCAATTCATACACGCTCATCATTGTTAGTACCGGTTGATAAATGCGATCATCCAATACAATGTCATCTTAGAGCATCAGAAGATGCAACAAGATCTGATATTAAAGGTGTACCATCTGACGCAAGATTACGTGGCTGGGCTATTGTTGAAGGTGTTGGCCATAATGTTGAAGTCTGTGAAGTTCCTACAAAATCACTTGGATTCTTTCCTAAACGACAAAAAGGAACAAGTACTCAAAATTCACCAGCAGCAGTGCCTCGTCAAAGTGTTGACTCTGTCATTAGCGACCTTAGTACAGGTACCATGGATAGTTCGGCAACATATGCAACAACAGCATCAACAGCCTCGACGACATCAGGTTCAAGTTCAACATGGCATAAAGCATTTGGATTCTGGGCATCATTTGGTAATTCAAATTCTGCAACATCAACAACTAGGCCATCACCAATTCAAACTCAGCAAGCTGCACGTCGTGGTAGCTCTGCAAGTATCGGTCTCGCAACTCCTAGAGCTACAAATCAAAAACAACGATGGATTTCTTCTGAATCATTTGAAATGCTTCCTGATGATGATTTGTAAGCTCTCTAATTTTTTAATGAGTTGACAAGTTGAATGTGGAGTTTGATTTTGATTTTGTTTTTCATATTTTATTATATATTTTTTGGATTGGACTGGATTGAAAACTATATTAGGGCTTCTTTTTTTCTTCGGATACCGCATTTTTCTGTGACATTCATGCATCTTCAAAACCTCATTACGGTAGTTTCATTTTCTTTTTATTTTCATTTTTCTCTTATTATTACTCGCTAGATTCTTCATTATAACTAATTCGCTACTGCATATTATTACATGTGTACTTTTGGTGTCTTTGGATTTCTTTTTCCTTTTTTTTTTTTTTACTTTTACTTTATAGTTTTTATTTTGAATTCGTGATATGTTCGGTTTGTATTTTTGTTTTTGCTTTTGTTTTGAGTTTGCATAGTTAGTTACAGATCGTCGTCGTGAATAATACTATAGAAATTACAATTTATTAATTTATAAAATTTATTTAAACCTGAAACACAACAATGCCAATCTTCGAGACTCAGTCGATTAAGCTCACTGGATCCCTACAATTTGGAGCAAGAGTTCGTCTGACTCGAGTCTGTTCTGTTCCGACGAGTAAAGAGTGAAATTTCTGTACAACGTAGGATTCACAAAGGCAATGTGGTTGGGTGGGGGGGTCACTTTCTCGGTGGCAAGCTCTTCAATCGGAATTAAACTAAGTGTGTGAAATCGGAAATGTATCACGTAAGCAGAAACCATATGTCATTCTTCTCTGCGATTTCATTTTAGGATTCGGAATCCAATGGACATATACGTACATTACAGTACTGTACAGTATTGCAGTGGCGGCGGAATCACGCATCGGATTAACCGCCAATCGGAAACGACAAGGAAGAGATGTGTGATTGTGTGGACTGTTAAGTGAACGGAAATATAAGCTAATGTGAATTTCCGAGGTCGGGAGTTCTGTGCACGGGCTTTGGCCTAATCGCTTGAGCAATTAACGGATTTGAGACTACAAATGGCGTCGATTTCCCCTTGTGAACGAACGTCCATCGTCGAACGCAGAATATATAGCAAGTGTGTTTTCTGTTTGCAAATTGATCAGTTCAATACAATTGTGCAGCATCTTTTAGCCCAAAAGATATTCAAAATGAGCGACTTCAAACCTAAAATCGGTAGTATCGGCGCAGGCTTCATCGGCAAGAGAGTAGCAGTATTATCAGTTCAATCAGGAGGATTACCTACCATGATAAGTAATTCTAAAGACCCATCAAATTTATTGCCATTAGCAAAAGAAATTGGATGTGAAGTTGGTACAGCAACCGATGCAGCCAAATTTGGTGATTTGGTTTTATTAACTGTACCGTTTACAAAAGTAACTGCATTTGATCCTGAGATTTTAGCTGGAAAAATTATAATGGACACTAATAATTATTATCCACTCAGAGATGGACAATATAAAGAATTAGACGAGAATTTAATTACTACTTCAGAAATTGTACAGAATCATTTTACCAAAAGTAAAGTTGTTAAAGTATTTAATAATATTTGGGAAGTTGATTTGATTGCTTCAAGAACTACATTAAAGGATGGAAATAAACGCGCTTTAACAGTTGCAAGCGATTTTGCTGAAGCTAAAGTTGAAGTCGGTAAACTATTGGAACTATTTGGATTTGATGTTGTTGATGCAGGAAATTTAAAAGATAGTTGGAAAATTGAAAGAGATCAACCTGCGTATTGTTGGCCCTTAAATAAAGAACAAATGATTGAGGCTATTAATAAAGCTGAACGAGGGAAATTATCCAGTCTCAATTCATTTGTTGAAAGAGATGCAAAGAAGTATTTCAGCGATGCTTGAGGGTTGCGAGGTGTACGTATAAGAATTGTAATACCGCAGGTAGTTAGCATGAGTATAAATACAGTAAACTTGATATAAGCAGAGTGCAATTGCAAACAACTCAACCGGCATCGCAAGACGCAGGGTTGCGGCTCTTTGATCAGGTATAGGAATGACGAAACCAGAACCGGCGAGAGCAGAGTTCTGCGGGAACAGGCTCACCGCTCACCGCTCGCCAGCCTCCACGTGCGCTCGCAGCTTTATATCGGAGCCGACCGTCGAAAAAACAAGTTAACAGTTGTCTACGTAATTGACAGACACAAGCTTTTGGCGGTTGCACAAAAAGCAGCTTCTTCAGGGGACGCCGAGATATACAGCGTGCACGCTCTTCACTTCGCCCGAGCCGCCAATGTCCTATTCGCAAGGCCATGCAAACAAAGCCCTACAGTGCGAACAGAGCTCTGCCTTCGTGAACGTCGCTCTCGCGCTCTCGCTCGCATCCTCGCTCGCATCATCCGTCGAGCCTCAAATCCGAGCGTCAGGGCTCTTTGATTATTGCGGGCATTAAAGCACTCAGGGCGAGCCGCCCCGCGGTGTCCGAATCGGGCAGTTCGCTTGACCGCCGCCTTGCGCTGACGCCGCTGAACCGTCCCCCCGCGCCATCACGGAATTAACCGCCGTGGTCGACAATAAAGACGCCGCGACGCCCGTCTGCGCGCTTCCTGCTCTTTTCGCCCTCTGTTCACGGCCAGGCCCTGCACGCGTCCACCATGCCCAGCACTGCGACCGAGAAGACCGATTCCGACGCCGCCTCGGCAGAGGCCCAGATTAGCGAGAAGCCCCGTGCGATCTCTTTCTTATCGGCCTCAACAAAGGAAGCCGCAGCGGAGGTTGCCGAGGCCATCGGGGATTCCGGCGACCATAACAAAGTCGATCCCTACGCCCATCTTCCGGACGACGAAGCTGCTCTGCTCAAGAAACAGGTCCATGTAGAGCCTGTGTCGATATCCTACGTCAAGCTCTACAGATATGCCACCCCGATCGATCTTATTGTTCTCGTCATTGGCTGCATATCCTCCGTAATCGGTGGTGCGCTCCTGCCTTGTATGCCAATCGTGTTCGGTAACCTTGCCAGTACATTCACCCAGCTCTTCTCCGGACATCTGGAACACGACGACTTTCTTCATACTGTCGACAAATTTGCATCGTACATTGTCTACATTGGAGTTGCCGAAATCATCTCAGCGTCAATTGAGACCTTGACCTTCATGCATACAGGTGAAGTTCTGTCCGGACGTATTCGTGAAGAATACCTTCGTGCAACTCTTCGTCAAAACATTGGATACTTCGATATGCTTGGTTCTGGAGAGATCACGTCACGCATTACAGCAGATACGAATCTTGTACAAGAAGCGATGTCCGAAAAAGTTGGTCTTATCATTGCTGGCATTTCAACATTTGTATCAGCTTTCGTTGTCGGTTTCATCAAGTCATGGAAATTAACTTTAGTTCTTCTTTCAGTTGTCGTTGCAATCGTGTCAACTTCGACCGTCGTTTCACGTCGTATGATTCAATACGCCATGAAATCTTTACGTGGTTACTCCGTTGGTGGCACTCTTGCTGAAGAAGTCTTCAGTAGTATTCGCAACGTACAAGCATTTGGCATCCAAGACAGAATTGCTGCGGAGTATGACAAGTATCTCATTATTACTGAAAAATGGTCTTTCCGTCAAGGTCTTGCTTTTGTATGTTTCAATTTTATTCTTTTCTTTCCTCAAATGCAGGTGCTAACTATTGATTAGGCAACCATGTTCTCTACTACATGGTTCTTCATGTATACCAACTACGCTCTTGGATTCTGGCAAGGTTCTAGATTCCTTGTTCGTCATGATGCAGCAGTTAATCAAGTAATTACAGTTCTTATGGCAATGCTTATTGGAGCATTATCACTTGGTAGAGTTGGACCTAATGCGCGCGCAGTTACAAATGGAATTACAGCAGCAGCCAAACTTTTTGAAACAATTGATCGTGTTCCTGCTATTGATTCTGAATCTAATGATGGTTTAACACTTGATTCTGTTGAAGGTAATATTCAACTTAGAAATGTTAAATTTATTTATCCATCTAGACCTGATGTCACAATTTTGGAAGATATGAATTTAGAAATTAAAGCTGGTACAACTGTTGCATTAGTAGGTGCTTCTGGCTCAGGTAAATCAACAATTGTTGGACTTATTGAACGATTCTACATGCCACTTAAAGGAAGTATCACATTTGATGGCCATGAGATTTCTGATTTAAATTTAAAATGGTTACGTCATCAAATTGCTTTAGTTTCTCAAGAACCAACATTATTCGCTTGCTCAATTTATGAAAATATTGAATTTGGTTTACTTGGTACTCCATATGAGGTCGCAACTGATGAAGTTAAAAAGAAATTAATTATTGATGCATGCGAACAAGCAAATGCATGGTCATTTATTCAAACTTTACCTGAAGGATTGGATACAAATGTCGGAGAACGTGGATTTTTAATGTCTGGTGGTCAAAAGCAACGTATCGCAATTGCTCGTGCAATTGTATCAAATCCTAAGGTTCTTTTACTTGATGAAGCTACCTCTGCTTTAGATACTAAAAGTGAAGGAATTGTTCAAGATGCACTAGATCGTGCTTCAAAATCACGTACTACTATCGTCATTGCGCACAGATTATCAACAATTAAGGATGCAGATAATATTGTTGTAATGTCAAAAGGTGTTATTGTTGAACAAGGAACACATAATGATCTTTTAGATAAACAAGGAATGTATTATGAACTTGTTAAAGCACAAGAAATTAAAGTTGCTAAGGAAGCTGAAAATCAGGTTGATGAAGAAGATTTAGCTGAAAAACAATTAGATATGCAAGAAGACACAAATATTCTTGATATGACTCGTACCAAGACTAAACAATCAGTTTCAAGTGCACTTGTTGACAAAGAACCAATACCATCAAAAGAATATTCAATTAAAGAATTAGCTATAATGATTCATAATTTTGGAAAACCTGAACATGGCTGGATGGCTTTTGGTGCTTTTTTTGCAATTATTAATGGTTTCGGTTATCCACTTATGGCTGTTTTCTTTGCTCATTGTGTTCAAGCGTTCACCGTCACTCCTGATCGTTATGATTATTTAAGAAGTCGAATTAATTTATTTTCTGGCATGTTCTTCATGTTAGCTGTTGTTCAAGGAATTGCATATTTCGCATGCATGGGATCACTTGCATATTGTGCACAACGATTAGTTCGAAGAATTCGATATAAAAGTTTCCGACAAATTCTTCGACAAGATATTGCATTTTTTGATCGTGATGAGAATACAGCAGGTGCATTAACAAGTACACTATCAAAAGATGCACAAAGTGTTGATGGATTAAGTGGTGCAACATTAGGTCAAATTCTTAATTCAATTGTAACTGTTGGAGGTGGTATTATTTTATCACTTGCAATTGCTTGGAAGTTAGCTTTAGTTTGCACGGTTTGTACTCCTTTACTTATCGGTAGTGGATTCCTTAGATTTTGGATTCTTGCTAAAATGCAAGAACGTGCTAGGATTGTTTATGAGAAATCTGGCTCTTATGCATGTGAAGCTACATCTGCAATTCGTACAGTTGCATCATTAACGCGAGAGGCTGACGTTCTTGATCGTTATGCGGCAGAGCTCCGTAGTCAAATTAAAAGTGATACTATTCCCAATCTTAGATCAGGATTACTTTACGGAATTTCACAAGGGTTTACATTTTTAGTCTCAGCACTTGGATTTTGGTATGGAAGTAGATTATTAGTTGATGGTGAGTATAATTTGATTCAGTTCTTTATTACTTTCATGTCAGTTATTTTTGGAGCACAAGCAGCAGGAACTATTTTCTCATTCGCACCTGATATGGGCAAAGCACGACAAGCAACTTCAAATATTCATAGACTTTTCGATTCAACTCCGGTAGTTGATACATGGTCACAAGATGGATTACAAATTGATAATGTTGTTGGTAATTTAGAATTTAAAGATGTTCATTTCAGATATCCTACTAGACCTGAAGTTCCAGTTTTACGCGGTCTAGATTTAAAAATCAATTCAGGTCAATATGTTGCTTTAGTTGGTGCTTCTGGTTGCGGTAAAAGTACAACTATTGGATTGATTGAATCATTTTATTTACCATTACAAGGAGAAATTTTATTAGATGGAATGGATATTAATGAGTTAAATGTGAATTCATATAGAAGTCACATTGCATTAGTTCAACAAGAACCAGTATTATATGCAGGATCTATTAAATATAATATTAGTCTTGGAACAGATAAAGAAGTTACAGATGAAGAAATTTATGAAGCAGCAAGACAAGCTAATATTCATGATTTTATTATGTCATTGCCTGATGGATATGAAACATTTTGTGGATCAAAGGGATCATTATTATCAGGAGGACAAAAACAAAGAGTTGCAATTGCAAGAGCACTAATTCGAAAGCCAAAGATTTTACTATTAGATGAAGCAACATCAGCATTAGATTCAGAATCTGAAAAAGTTGTTCAACAAGCTTTAGATGTTGCTGCGAAAGGTAGAACAACAATTGCTGTTGCTCACAGATTAAGTACAATTCAAAATGCTGATGTTATTTATGTTTTTGAAAATGGTAAAGTACTTGAATCTGGTACCCATGAAGAATTATTAGCTTTGAAATCAAAATATTATGAATTGGTTAAATTGCAGGCATTGGAACGAACAGATTGATTGATTAATTAATTAATTAGTCGAGTTATTGAGTTGAGTTGTTTTGAGTTGATTTATTTCCGGGTTTTGATTTTCATTCTTTTTTTTTTTGGCTGGCTGGTTGTCGGTTGTTAGTTGCATTAATATAGTTGATATTGGTAGTAGGTATTTTAATCTACTAATGGATATTAGTATTTAATTCTTTCATATACTTACATACATAAATATAAGTTAATTAACTGCTGCAGTATTTCATAATACTAGTGCCTTGATCAGCCTACGGCTGTCCTTAAGGGGACTTGCCCGCAGCCCGCAGTAGTGTGACGTAAAGGTACGCAGGAGGAGAATCAAAAACGAAGGACAGCCATACGGTAGGCTGGCCAAGGGGCTAGTAAATACGATTTAAGAAGACACAATGTATAATAGTGAAAAGCAAAACAACGTAGTGAACATAATATACAGAACATCAAAGTCTTTTAATAGTTATTAGTCACCAAATATTAACCATCATAGAATCACAGATAACTCATAAAAGCGAAACTGTGACCTTCTTAACCTGGTTGGGAAAAGTAGGCAGTGTTGATATAGGGCGGATGCAGAGTGTATGAATAAAAAACCTCCTATATTCGATGGAGAACTATATAATAACATGTACAAGCAAGTGGCGACGGCGGACTTTATATATTCTAGATTTGCCACCGTTCCATCTAACCCAACGTATATAATAACTATAATCTGCAATCGCACGATGCGAACATACTGCCACAAAAACGACATACGTAGACACGCGCTTATGACTTGGCGCCCAGTCACCTCCCAAAACCACGGGAACGCCAGCAGAATGGGACACATCTCTGACGTCGCAAAGCGCACGATGAACGACTTCGAAACACGATTTGTTCTGCATCGGCACTTCGTCCCATATAATCAGATGTGCGGATTTGAGCAACTCTCCCAAATTACTTGAAGGGGCGAACGAACAGGTACCGGAATCCGTGTTATCCACTGGAATCTTAAATCGAGAATGCGCAGTCTTTCCGCCTGGCATAAGCAGGGCAGCAATACCGGTAGAAGCCACAGAAACAACAATCTTTCCCTGCGACCTATAATGTGCACACACAAAGTACGCCAGAGATACGTTTTACCAGTCCCAGCAGATCCTTGAACGAAGTGAATTGCAGGATCACGACTGGCAGAGTCAACATACGCAGTGATAGCGTCGAATGCCGCCTTCTGATCAGCATTTAGATTCCGGGTACACTTAACTGCGAAGTCCTCCAAACCGGGAGTATTGAGCTCAAGTTCAGCTTGAAGGAGAGAATTCGAATTGAACGACCAGTCCCAACCATGAACAGGCAAAGGCAATCCAAGTTGCGTTCCAAATCCCTGTTAATGAGGGAGAGGCCGTGATCCAAAATGACGGTTCTCGATGCCGTCAGGAATACCAGGCATGACACGTATACGGCGCCCAAGGTCGTCGCAAATGCCCTCTTTGAACTCGTTCCATAAAGCTAGAGGATTCAATGCGCCTTCAGACAAAGCGCAAATAAAAGGTCGCGCAGAGCAGACCCAATCTGGAGCTGGACAACATCACGAAAGTTGTAGAACCACTTCTCAAACCGCGTGCATCGGCCGCCTGCTGAAACGTTTCGCATACGGTGCCATCGTCGAGTGTTCTAAGATCCTCGTGAATCACAGATAACAGCAGAGGCAAGAAAAATCGCTCCGTTTGGCGGCGGTTGACATATACCAATCTCGGCACAGCGACGCCGCTCTCTCGAATCTTCCAGTTAATTTTTTTGCCATATCATAATATAAGAATACCGAGAGATCATTTTGGACAGCTTTTTTAGAAAAGTAGAATTAAATTTACACTGTTTAAGGTGTTTGTAGAAGTACTTTGATTGTTCTTGTGTGCATGATTGATGTACTGTACGCTCAAATACGCTAGACCACCGTACCGCCCACTCTTCGCCACATATACTGGGCGATGCCCGTAGTTCCTTCTTGCACATTATCATATGGAACACTACTTACTTCACCATACTAAACTAGACCGTTCACGAGTCTCAGTTCCTCTTGATAGTTTTCTATCGTTGCATCTTGTCAAAGAACAAAGAACAAAGAGCCGGCTACAACGCGCAGCTGAGTCGGGACAATTAACGGCCTATGACCCCAAGTTCACCGTTCAACTATTAGATCAGCTTATTTAATCTCAATTCCAATTTCAATTCATCAATTAATTCATTAATTTTTCATTAATTCTTTAATTGAATCTATAAATAAATTCAAGATGGGATTTATTGCATTATCAATTAGAAGTTTAGGTGTATATGCACTGCAACAAAGAGCATCTAAAAAGAAATCATTAACACCAAAAGGAACTCAAGCTGCTGTTATTATTGGAATGATTCATGCAATTCATCCATGGTCAATATTTACTATTTTACTATTTGCATTTTTTGTTACAAGTACTGCTTTTACAAAGGTATGCTACACATTTAACTAATTAAGACAATTGTGTGTGATTCAGTGTTAACATTGGTGAATTGTGTGATTTAGGTAAAAGCAATTCATAAAAGAACAATAACAACAACACCGACAGGAGATGGAGGTGGTGAAGGTCCAAGATCACATATTCAAGTACTTGCAAATTCTTCAGTTGCAGCCATTTTGATTCTATTACATTTACTGTTTGAAATGAAGCTCCGTGGAAAGAAATGTTGGAATAGTGATTTACTTACTGTTGGAATTATTGCGTATGTGAAGGATATATGAATTAAGATTTGAATGTGTGATTTGAGCTAATTGCGAAATAGGCATTATGCTGCTGTTACTTCGGATACGTGGTCATCAGAACTCGGAATTCTTTCAAAATCTCGACCGATTCTAATTACAACACTACGACCATGTCCACCAGGAACCAATGGAGGTATATCAGGTTTAGGATTAATGGCTGCCCTATGTGGAGGATTATTTATTGGATTATTTGCAGCATTATTTACACCATTTTGTTCAACAT
Source organism: Myxozyma kluyveri (assembly GCA_030568365.1). Classification (NCBI taxonomy): domain Eukaryota; kingdom Fungi; phylum Ascomycota; class Lipomycetes; order Lipomycetales; family Lipomycetaceae; genus Myxozyma; species Myxozyma kluyveri. Next base: position 82,662 of record JAJLTX010000048.1, read on the forward strand.
GGACATTTACATCACGAGTTAAGTTAATATTAGGAATTGGAATTACAGGACTTTTCGGTAGTTTATTAGATTCATTATTAGGTGCAATCTTACAACAATCTGTCGCAGATGAACGTGGTAAAATTATTGAACCTGAAGGAGGTATTAGAATGAGATTAAAAGGTAAAATTATTTCTGGAAATGATATATTAAGTAATAATGGTGTTAATATCACAATGGCCACTATAACTCCTTTAGTTGCTATGGCTGTTGCTAGAGTGGTGTTTGGGTTTTATTAAAAAAATGTTGTATAGTATGTTTTTTGTAGTTTTGCTAATACTGTTGTTTTTGCTGCATGTTGCGTTTGCTGTGTGATTTGTGGTTGGGTTGATTTTGCTGTGTGAAGTATTGCGATTAAATAATGTGACAATTGAATCGATGAAAGAAACTGGTAGTCATTATAATCACTGATGCATTGATATGTAAATAAGTTGAGCAAGTTTTTCAATTTCATCCACCTCCATTAGAATATTTCAGTTGTAAGAGGTGCTGTGTAAAGAGCGTGGGAGGCTTTTGAAACGCGTGATCCGGGGGAAGTTGCTAATCGAAGAAAGAAGTACAAGAATTACAGTCGCACATAAGTCAAGTAGTATACAAAATGCTGATGTAATTTCTGTCATTGATGCAGGATTTGGAAACCACGAGGAATTAATGGTTTTGAAAGGAAAGTATTTTGAATTGGCGGGAGTTGCTGGCTTTGGAGAAGACTGCTGCATGCGATTGTATGTAGAAGTGGAGACGTCAAAAGTATTGGTATTATTGAACAAAATTGCATTTATCACGGTGTCGGTTCCATTAATTCTATTGTTCTAGTGTACTTATACTAATTCGGATCTTAATTATCATTTCTGAAATGAGTGCATGAGCCACAAATATTCCACCGTTAACGTGTTTCGCATCAGGGTCAGGGCCGCTCTTATTTTCCCCGCAAACAATGACGCGGATTTCGATGACGCGGCCAAATCGCGGAAACAACGGCGCAGTTCTCGACTCGTAAGCGGCTCCGCGCTCATTATGTTCTCGTCTTTAATTCCCTTGTCTTTTCTCTTTTCGTACCCCATTCACTTACCAGTTATCACGACAAGCTCATATCAATGGCTTCTAGTGATAAACCGGACTCCGAGACGACCGATGATACAATTGAGATTCCTGATAAGCCGCAAAGTGCTCCGGGAACCGCCGCACCGAATGTAAAAGTTGCCGGTGCCGATAAGGAAGAAGAGGATCCTTATCGTCATTTACCAGAAGACGAAGCGAGTTTACTTCGTAAACAAGTTGATATTGAACCTGCTTCTGTTTCATTTTTTAGATTGTATCGATATGCTAAACCATTGGATTTATGTATTGTCGGTGTCGGCGTTGTCACAGCGATTGCTGCTGGGTCATTGTTACCTATAATGCTGCTGATTTTTGGCAATCTCGCGGGTTCATTCACTGATCTTGGAAGTGGGTCAATCACATTTGATGATTTCAGTAGTACAGTTAGTCGATATGCATCATACATGGTATATCTTGGAATTGGACAAATTGTCGCTACAACATTGCACACATTCATCTTTTTAAATTCCGGTGAATTATTAGCAGCACGAATTCGAGAACAATATTTACGAGCGACACTTCGACAAAATATTGGATACTTTGATAAACTTGGCTCAGGTGAAATCACATCACGTATTACTGCAGATACAAATTTAGTTCAAGATGCAATGTCAGAAAAAGTTGGATTAATGATTTTTGGAATGTCAACATTTATTGCTTCTTTCGTTGTAAGTTTTACAAGATCTTGGAGATTAGCTGTTATTTTACTTGCAGTTGTCGTTGCAATTGTACTTGCATTATCTGCAATTTCATTATTTATGGTGAAATTCTCTGTTAAGTCGTTGGAAGGATATTCAGTTGGTGGAACACTTGTTGAAGAAGTCTTTAGTAGCATTCGAAACGTTCATGCATTTGGAATTCACGAGCGTTTAGCTAAAGAGTATGATAAATATCTCGTTGTTACTGAAAAATGGGCCTTTTATCAAGGTTTTTCATTTGTATGTTGCACATTTTTACGTACTTAAATCATCGCTAACTTACAACCAGGCAATAATGATTGGAAGTCTTTGGTTTTTAGTTTATTGCAATTACGCACTTGGATTTTGGCAAGGATCGAGATTCATTGTAAGAGACGAAATTTCAGTAAATGCAGTTATAACAGTATTGATGACAATGTTAATTGGAGCATTTTCACTTGGTCAAGTATCACCAAATATGGGTGCAATTACGTCAGGAATAACAGCCGCATCTAAATTATTTGCAACAATTGATCGAGTTCCTATTATTGATTCAATACCAAGTGATGGAATTGTTTTAGATAATGTGAATGGTGATATTGAATTAAATGACATAAAATTCATTTATCCTTCAAGACCTGATGTTACTGTTTTGGAAAATATGAATTTAAAAATTAATGCTGGTACAACTGTTGCATTAGTAGGCGCTTCTGGATCAGGTAAATCAACAATTGTTGGACTTATTGAACGATTCTATATGCCACTTAAAGGAAGTATTAAATTTGATGGTCATGAGATTTCTGATTTAAATTTAAAATGGTTACGTCATCAAATTGCTTTAGTTTCTCAAGAACCAACTTTATTTGCATGTTCCATTTATGAAAATATCGAATTCGGATTAATTGGAACGATTCATGAAAATGATTCAGAAGAAGCTAAAAAGAAATTAATTATTGACGCATGCGAGCAAGCAAATGCATGGTCTTTTATTCAAACTTTACCTGAAGGACTGCAGACAAATGTTGGAGAACGTGGATTCTTAATGTCTGGTGGTCAAAAACAACGTATTGCAATTGCGCGTGCTATGGTATCAAATCCGAAAATATTACTTCTTGATGAAGCTACTTCTGCATTAGATACTAAAAGCGAAGGAATAGTTCAAGATGCATTAGATCGTGCTTCAAAATCACGTACTACCATCGTCATTGCGCACAGATTATCAACAATTAAAGATGCTGATAATATTGTTGTAATGTCAAAAGGAAAGATTGTTGAACAAGGAAATCATAATGAATTACTTGATAAGAAAGGAACGTATTTTGACTTAGTACAAGCTCAAAGAATCAAAGTTAGAAATGACAATAATAACGATGATGTGTTCGATTATGAGAAATCTGATGATGAAGGTCACGAAAAGAAACTGGAAATTCGTGAAGATACTAATATTTATGAAATGACTCGTATGAAATCAAATAAATCAGTTTCAAGTGCACTGTGGGTCAGCAAACCACAAACTACAGTCAAAAAGTATAAACTAACTGAACTTTTGAAAATGATTTATTCATTCTCTAAACCAGAGCGAAAATGGATTCTATTCGGAGCTTTCTTTGGAGTTATTAATGGATGTGGATACCCTGTATCAGCAGTGTTATTCGCAAAGTGCGTCGAAGCATTTACATATTTACCATCACAATATGCGCAATTGCGAAGCCAAATTAATTTGTTTTCGGGATTTTTCTTTATGATGGCATGGATTGATGGGGTTGCATATGTACTTTGTATGGGATCACTTGCGTATGTTGCACAAAGATTAGTTCATAGAATTCGATATGAAAGTTTTCGACAAATTTTAAGACAAGATATTGAATTCTTTGATAGAGATGAAAATACAACTGGTGCATTAACAACTACGTTATCAAAAGATGCTCAAAGTGTTGATGGTTTAAGTGGTTCTACTTTAGGTCAAATTATGAATTCAACAGTAACGTTATTTGGTGGAATTATTTTGTCTTTAGCATTAGCTTGGAAATTAGCATTGGTTTGTACGGCGTGTACTCCTGTTCTTGTTGGAAGTGGATATATGCAGATTTATTTATTAACACAAATGCAAGAACGATCAAAATTAGCATATGAGAAATCAGCGTCTTATGCATGTGAAGCTACTTCAGCAATACGAACAGTTGCATCTTTAACTAGAGAATCAAACGTTGAATTACAATATTCTCAAACATTAGAAACTCAAATTCAATCAAGTAGATTTTCAAATTTCAGATCAGCTATATTCTTTGGATTTACTCAAGGTTTCTCATTTATGGTATCTGCATTAGGATTTTGGTATGGAAGCAGATTATTAGTTAGAGGTGAATATAATCTTGTTCAATTCTTTATTACTTTTACTACTGTTATTATGGGTTCTCAATCTGCTGGAACTGTATTTTCATTTGCGCCAAATATGGGAAAGGCAAGACAAGCTAGTGGTAATATTAAAAAATTATTTGATTCAAAACCAATTATAGATACATGGTCAAACAAAGGCGAAGTGATTACTGAGATTCAAGGAAATTTAGAATTTCAAAATGTTCATTTTAGATATCCTACCAGACCTGAAGTTCCAGTTTTGCGTGGTTTAAATTTGAAAATTAATAAAGGCCAGTATATTGCATTAGTTGGCGCATCAGGTTGTGGTAAAAGTACTACAATTGGACTTATTGAGTCATTTTATTTACCGGTATCTGGAAATATTTTACTTGATGGTAAGAATATTAATGAATTAAATGTTAATTCATATAGAAATCATATCGCATTAGTTCAACAAGAACCTGTATTATATGCGGGTTCAATTCGATATAATATTAGTTTAGGATCTAATGAAGAAGTTAATGATGAAGAAATATATAAAGTTGCAAAACAAGCTAATATTCATGATTTTATTATGTCATTACCAGATGGATATAATACATTATGTGGATCAAAGGGATCATTATTATCAGGTGGACAAAAACAAAGAATTGCAATTGCACGTGCATTAATTCGACAACCTAAAATATTATTACTTGATGAAGCTACTTCTGCATTAGATTCTGAATCTGAAAAAACTGTACAAGAAGCATTAGATGAAGCAGCACGTGGACGTACGACGATTGCAGTTGCACATAGATTAAGTACGATTCAAAATGCTGATATTATCTATGTATTTGAAGGTGGAAAAATCTTGGAGTCAGGTACTCATGAAGAATTATTAGAATTGGGTCAGAAATATTATGAGTTAGTTAAATTACAAGCTTTGGAAAAGACATCGTGAGGTTGTATACTTGTATTATAGGTGAGCGGATTTGGATAGGTGAAGTTTGTTGGACTAGGAATTGGAGTTTGTGTGTACATTTTTTAGTGGCATGTTGTTTCTATCTCTACTCATATCTCATCTTATACTTTGCATTTACTCATTGACTGATAAAAGTCAATGTAATTTAGAAATTCGAATCGATAAAAGCAGATTTTGATAATTAGAGTACAAACCGCTTTTAAAGTTTAATTTTCATGTAAGCGAACGCGTCGCGAATCAAAAAAAAAAAAACGCGTCGAAGCGCCGCGGCGCGTCAGTGTTGGGAGTTTAAGATATATCATTCTCGCTGGTGATCACGAACGCGTCTCCTTTCTTCATTTCCATACGTCGGGTATAAATCAATAAAACGATTTAACGTGTTAATCAATTCAGAAATTACTTTTATCTATAGAGAAAAATTAATATAAGATGCCACCTTCATTATCTGAGGAAACAAGTGTTATCGAAGTAACTGCTGATGTTACTGAGTCGCCTGTTACCAAGAAGCAGAAATTAGATAATGAAACAATTTTAAGTGCACCTAATACTGAAGAACAAGCATATCTTGATTTATGTCAATCAATTCTTGAAAAGGGAGAAAAAAGAGCAGATAGAACAGGTACTGGAACATTTTCATTATTTGCACCGCCACAACTTCGATTTTCATTACGAGATGGAACATTCCCATTATTAACAACCAAAAGAACATTTATTAAAGGAATTGTTCATGAATTACTTTGGTTTATTAATGGTAGTACTGATGGTAATTTACTTTCTGATAAAGGAATTCATATTTGGGATGGAAATGGATCTCGTGAATTTTTAGATAAAGCTGGATTAGGTCATAGAAGAGTTGGAGATTTAGGACCAGTTTATGGATTTCAATGGAGACATTTCGGAGCTGAATATGAGGATGCAGATGCGGATTATAAAGGAAAAGGAGTTGACCAATTGCAAGAATTAGTTTGGAAGATTAAAAATAAACCATATGATCGTCGATTAATTCTTTCAGCATGGAATCCAAAAGATATTCCACAGATGGCATTACCACCATGTCATATGTTTGCACAGTTTTATGTTGGGTATCCTAACGGAGATGATAAACAAGGTGAATTATCATGTTGTTTATATCAAAGATCAGCTGATATGGGATTAGGTGTTCCATTTAACATTGCAAGTTATGCATTATTAACAATCATGATTGCACATGTATGTGGTTTAAAACCAGGTGAATTTATTCATTGTTTAGGTGATGCTCATGTTTATATTGATCATGTTGATGCTTTAAAACAACAATTACAAAGAACTCCAAGACAGTTTCCAAAATTAAATATTTCCAGAAAAATTGATGATATTGATGGCTTCGTTTATGAGGATTTCGAAATTATTGGGTATAAACCTTATGGAAAGATTGATATGAAGATGTCTGTTTAGTTACGTTGTTACTGAGTGTGCACGATATAGTTGGTCTGTTGTGTTAATTGATGTGATTTGAATTGATTTAAGCTACTTTACTGTACTTCTTTCACGCCGATAAGCCACAAATTCTTTTTTTGAACACCCATGTCATCAACGCATTTGCAGAACCACAAGATCAATGATACTCACCCATGTGCTATGTATAATTCAAGGAATAAAATCTAAGCACACCATACCGCAGCACAACTGTAAATCTCAACATCTGCACTCTTGGGTCTCTTTTGAAATGCTACTCTGGCATTCAACATCCGACTTGACCACAGTCTACAATCTGTGCACTGCTAATCAGTTAAGGAAAACTATTGGAATTAATCGCCACATTTTATATATCGATGATCTATGCAGCAGTATGACTGTATACTGTAGTGACTGAATGTACAGTACATGCGTCGACCACCGACTCACATTTTTAATAAATGAAAGAAAAGAGAGAGTATGCTATAGCAGTTTGTTTAATTTATTATCGGATCTTGTAGCTTCCAAATTGGAAAGATGGACCCTGCATATGAGTAGCGAGCTTAGAAGCGAGAAAAAGAGATTTAGGCAGCTGGTGTGGATTAGCGAAAGGCACGTCTGCACGGCGAACGACAGTGCCGTAGATCTAGTGCATGTGAACGAGGACGTGAGATGTAAGTACGGCGGCAGTGAGTGAGTGAGTGACAGGGATTGAATGAGAGCGCGGAGTGACCCTGAATAAAGGACGTCATTGCACATTTCAAAGGGCGTAATGCTTCCCAAACGAGCGAAAACCAAACAAAGCGGGCACAGGCGCGGCGGCCCGGCGCGTAAACGAGAGGCATAGAAACAAGTTAACGGTCAGACGAGCCGATCGAAGATGCGAGATATTGAATTGCCGACTTGGAGGTGGCTTATGCGTACCAGAACGCGCTCGGTAAAGGAAGCGCTGGCGAGCGAGGCGGTGGAGGAGGAGAGCGGAGCGAGTGGAGCGCAGGCACGGCGTCGGCGAAGACGCGACGCGACGCGAGTCTGACGGCGCCGCGGGAGGCAGCTGCGCCGGTACAGCGCCCTGCGCCTGCCACGCCCTGCCAAGCGCAGTCAGTCGCCGCAGAGCGCCGCACGACTCGCGCGACTCGCTCGACTCTGGCATTCGCCGGCGCCGTGCACGGCGGCAAGGGCTACTCTGCCAACCCACCGTCCGCCGCCCAAACAGGCAACTGTAATTAACAACTCGCCTGCTCTCGCTTCAGCTCGTGTTGCTTCGCGCCCTGTGCGCCTCTCATCAAAAGCAATCACACTATTCCCGCTTGGGCCTTGGTCGCTTCACTCAAATTCAATTCTAAATCCTAACGAGTTAACGGCGATGCTTGGTCTCATGTCGAATGTCACAGCTGCTTCCGAGTTGTGAGTTCTGACTTCAAGTTCAAACGCAGATAGAGATCTGCCCTAAGAAAACCTACAGTATACGTACAGTACTCTGCAACGATCCACAAACAGCTTTAAGCGCCATCCCAAATCCTTTTATACTTCATATCTCTTTAACTCTGAAGTCCTAGTACTACCTCTGTAAGTCTGTGTTAACTGTCAATTGTTAAGCACACACAACAAAGTTATACATCTCCGCACTGACAGCCGTTCACAAACCTAAACCTCCCTCTCAAAAATTCAAATGCAAGCTCTCTCCTTTATACCCTTCAGATTCTTTATTGAAGCGAATGTATTATATAAATAATGTATTACATGCTCAAACCCAGCGCCGAACAATAAAATAAGGTAAAATAGTAATGCAAAACCAAATATAAAGTAAAATGAATAAATATATATATTTAAAATAAAATAATCCAATATGAAGTACTGTACACCAATTAAAAAGAACTATGAACACTTAAACAATCTGAAGAACGTCTTTGAAACTCAGGAGGTAAAGAAGAAGTTTCAATTGGATCACCAATATCAATAATTTGTGAGTTTGAATTGTTATTTGATTCAATCATATTTTTATCAAATGACTCATCTGTTAAAACATCAATTACTTTAACACTTCCATACCCAGAACTATGTCCTTGATCTAAATTATATAGTCCATTTGCTGTGGCTGATGGTAGTGTAGGCATTTGTAACGGTGACACTGGTGATCCTGGCATATATGGTGATGGTGATGATAACGAAAGTGATAGTTGGGATGAAACTGATAATGATTGTTGTGCTCCATTAGCATATGTATATCCATAACCATGAGCAGGCACTGATACTTCTGCAGTTGATAAATAAGCATCTGAATCTGAAATAGTACTACTTCTCAAAGAAGCAAGAAGTGGAAATGGTGACGGTATTAGTCTTGGGTCCACTATACTTGTATCAATTTTTTGAATAGTATGATGATCAGCTGTAAGACTTTCAGAGTTAAGTACTAACATTTCAAAATTACTTGAAACACCGCCGTCTGATTTTGAACTTGGTTGAGTATTTGATACACTTGTGATTGAAGTCATTGTTGATGTAGATCCTCCTGTAGATGATGCCATTGAAACAGACGGTGAGTATGTCAAATTACTAGTTCCCTGTCCGTTAAAATCAGATTGTCCAAATCCAAATTGATATCCGAATTGCACAGGCTCGCCAGTATTTGAGAAAGAGCGAGAAGATTCAGAATGTTGCTTTTTTTCAGAGGTAGATTCGTGTTTAGATTCATCACTAGTTTCGCCATCAGAATCAATATCTTCGTTTAAATTTTCATTTTTCTCGGAAGAGAATCGTAAATCAGATGGTACAGCAGCAGCTGCAAAATTTTCAATCAAACTAGCTTTACCAGCAGATGGAATTTGACTTGGCTGCAAGAAAAATGAACTTTGTGAAATTGACTGCTGGTCGTAGTCGTGAATTGACACTGAATGAGATGCAGTTGATTGTGGCCGTGCTGGTGAAATTGTGACTGGAATTGAAGTGACTGTTGGAGTGTGTAAAACATGTTGACCTAGGTCGGGTTCTGACCGCATTCGTAAGAAAGTTGTACGTGAATGAGCATCTTGAAGTTGTGGTTGTTGTTGTTGCTGATATAAGCCGGCGTCAGCAGACCAATGCCTTGATTGATGTACTGGTGGTTGACCATATAGTGCAGCTGGAGCAGAGACAAGTTCAGGATGATGATGCAGGAGGGGAGCGTTGAGGCCCAATTGAAGACTGAGGCTGTTGGGAGGAATGAGTGGTAATGGTGTCGCCGGGACAGAAGAGTAGCCGTGAGCTTCTTGAGCCGGCAATTGACCCGAGTATTGAGATGTATCTGACGAAGCAGGCGTTGGAGCAGTGAATGGTGCAATGTCGCCTGTACTGCCGCTGGTACTGCCGCTGGTACTGCTCGCGCCGGGAGAGTAGGCGGGAGGACTGAGTAGGATGCTTGGCTGCACTTGACCTTGACGACGCGAACGGATACGACGCTGGCGCATGCGCTCGCGGTACCGGTAGTTGGCGACGATCTCGAGGTCGACGGGCGAGAGGTGCTCGCCGGCCTTCTGCCTGTCGATGAGCTTGCGCGGGTCGACCATGCTGGAGGCCTGGAAGAGGTAGCGGGGCGAGAGGAGCGAGAAGGCGGCAGGGGACGGTGGGGAAGGAAGCAGCGGCGGCAGGACGGCAGAGCGGCGAGCGGGCTGGTTATAAGCACCATCGCGGCCCCGGACACGGCTGGACGGGCGATGACGCGCGCGGACGAGCTTGGCTGGCGGTGCGCGGTGTGCGGTGCCGCCGGGGAACTGAGCGCTGGGGACCGGGGAGCAGGCCCAGGGCGGTGCGGCGCGCGGGCGGCGCTGCGGCAAAAGCAACGGCGGCCAGTCCAAGCCAGGGCGCGGTCGACACGGTCGACACGAGCGAAGCGCGCGATGAGACTGAACGAGCCAGCGGTGCTGTGCAGTCCGTGGTCTGTATTTACAGAGTGTACATCTACTCACATCCACGCGCAATTGACCGGCACAGTCACTGCCCGAAAGGCAGAAAGGAGGGCAGCAGCAATCTCGCCAGTCGCCGTGTCGCATGTCGCTTGCGCCGCACCGCGGGGCGCGCAAACTCAGTAACTCACGAGCTCACAAGCTCACAAGCGCTCGGCACAGAGTTACGCTGGGCCCGGGAGATTGCACTGTAAATGGGACGCGCAACTGTAATCCGCCTCCTGACTGGCCTTGCAAGTTGCAGTCGATGTCGATGAAACCACAGTCAGCACCAGAGCTGCTCCAGTGCCGCCGGCGAGCCGGTCCTCGTCGCCAAACGGTGCTCAGATATCGCGGCATCGCCGTATATCGCTGAGTGCTGTCGATAGCAGAATGGCGCAGCGGCACCGCAGCCCTATCAACTATATGCAAGCAATGCCCAATCCAGCCCGGAGAACGGGAGAAGCCACAGTAATGCCGACCTTATTCGGCGTCGCACTCGCTCGTCCCGGGGCTCGGCCTTTCGAAGCTGCACCGAAAGTTTGTCGCAATGAAGCCTCGGCACGTCTAATCTTATATTTCCTGTCGTGCCTGCCTTCAGCGCCCTTCCTCTGGGCCCAATCGCGTACTTTAGAATTCCGCTAGCAAAAGCCTCGCGCCTGCACTAGCGCGCCTCGGAATCTGTGCAACCTTTACTTTCTCGTACAGTACAGTACAGTACAGTATTTCTGCGCAGGCCTCCAGTCTCTCTATCTTTAACCATTGATCTTATTGTCACCGTCGATCTCTACGCTTTTTACGTTCTCTATACTTGTAGCTGTATTTCACGACCTCCTGACGTCTTCACATGCCAATTCATCTCGCGCTCTTCTTCCGCGTACAGCACCGTGTCCAACACTGTCTCGTGCCGTGAGCGGCTCCCTCGCAAGTCGCTCTTCTTTCGTCGTCCCTCGATCCTACCGACCTTCGACTCTCCGACTCTCCCCTTCCTCGCTTCGGTTTAAGATTCTAGCTAGCTTATCCCGTTTCACTTGCATCTACTACTATACTTCTGTCATCTTGTCTCCTCTCCTGCAGCAAGTCAGCAGCTTTTCCAGTCATTAGACTACTTCATTCACTGTGAGCGCTTCTTCAGCTTCTTCATGCTGCTCATTCGAACATCCCTATCGTATTCTAAACTAAGCACCACCAATTCTCCTGCCATCATCGCTGTACACTTCACATAGCTCAATCCAAATCAAACATAACTCCATGTACGTACGCTACCGTATTCCCAATTTAAACAGAAGGTTTCAAATTTCGGTTCGACCTTCAACTAGTCCGAACGTTCAACCTTTGACAGTACGCGTATATGCTATACCCTAACCTTACTCTCTTCTATCTACGTACATCGTACGAAGTTGATGGACCCCCCAGTAATTGACAATCATGCTTTAAATGATTGTTCTAGCTTTTGGATTCTAGATTGTAATTTGTAAGTACTGTATTTTAAGATAAACTTACGGGTGGAGTTTCTTAAGGGAGCTCTTCACACCAATAACTACAAATCAACTCGTATCTCGCTACATATATTTCAGGCTCCTTTATTCAGGGGGTTCAATCACTTTACTGTGTTATATATATATTTTGGTGAGTCTTGACAAGTTTGAAAAGATTAATTTTTAAGCTATTTGACTTTCAGATGAACTCTAGTCAAAATTAAAAAATATGGATCTTAATTGACGGCTCTAATTCACCACATCATCTCACATGTCAACAACACCCTCAAATTCAATTACCATCGCTTAATTCTCTTCTAATTCACTTCCGCTAATTTTAATCAAGTAATAAGTAGATATGCCAAGTCTTCGCAGATGTTACGTGGAGAAACTGGAATTTGTCATATTTCTTTGTATGAGAAAATGGCTTGTGGAAGTAAGTTGAAATTGGGAAGGTATGTATGGATTATGGTTGTCGGACTGACGCGGTATTCGGACTTGGTTTGTTAAATATCATAGAGTGGAGTTTGAGGTATAGTTGCATGGGCTTTGCTATTCAAGTCGTCATTTTGGCGTAATAAGATGCTTAAGATGAGTATTTATCAAGCGTGGTGTTTGGATTCAAGTTTATACTTAATTCTTCGAGATTTCTGTAATTCAAAAACGCAGCGTACTCTCACTGCTCAAATATAATGAATTAATCAAATGAGGTATTTAAAATAAAATAAGCTATTGAATTATCTTTATATAGTATATTCTCATCAATTTCAGCGCAAATCTCACCACAGTCAAAATAATGATCAATCAATCAAAATCTACCACGCAACTTTCCACCGTTCTTCAATTTGAATGATTTCTGTAGTGCATAGTATAGGTAAACCATGTCAGTATTACCACAGTCAGATATGCACAATATCCATCAATACATGAACTGAGCCAGTTTACGGTTCCATGGATGCTACAGCTGGTTTTCGCGGAGCTTCGTCCTTGCTTGACTCAAGTTTGTGTATGTTCCGGCGGCTAGCGTGGGGTTTGTGCTGCTGGAAACTCCGCGGTAGCCGCGGCCGTTTTGAGCGTAAACGCCGGCCCGCGGCTCCAACCCAAAAGTCGACTTCCCTTTTCACGCAACATTCATGTTATATAACTCGTGCTGTACCCATTCACTCACTACAATATTTCTTCTTAAATCGACCGCGGACTTATTTCAGCTAACTACAGTATTCACTCATAGATTTCGTCTATATAACACGCAATTTCAAATTCCATGATGCGTTCAAACCTCACATTGCTAGGTTGCAGGTCAACTGATTTCTTGCAAAATGTCGAGTATCGCAAACTCTGATCGTATCTTCAGTGGTATTCGTTCACTTAAAGATAACATATGGCCATATCCTGTCAGTTTCACTGATAAAGATGTTCCTGATCTTACTGGAAAGGTATAGTAGCTTAATTTTCATCGTTTGGGCGAATATTCTAATGCTTATATTGTATATAGACATTCATTGTAACAGGTGGAAGTTCCGGAATTGGTCTTGAGTTATCTAAAATTCTTTATGAACATGGAGGACGTGTTTTGATCTTATCAAGATCAGAGTCACAGTACACGGAAGCTCATTCGACAATTACAACTTCATCAAGCAACAATAATGATAATAATTCGCAAACCAAAGGAACACTTGAATTTATCTCAATTGATTTAAGTGATTTAACAACAATTAAACCAGCTGTTTCAAAAATACTTGAATTAACAAATCACATTGATATTATATTTTATAATGCAGGAATTATGGCACCTCCAGTTTATTGGTTAACTAAACAAAATCATGATTTACAATGGGGTACAAATGTAATTGGTCATTATTTACTTCATATTTTACTTGAACCATTAATTTTGCGTACCGCTGAGAATGAATCTATTAAAAGCTCAACTAGAGTTATTTGGGTTTCTTCAAATGGTCATGCATTACTTTCTCCTCCTGGTGGTGTTAATATTAATGATATTCGTGGTACTTCTATTGGAAAAGGATTTTCTACAATGACATTATATGGACAAAGTAAAGCAGGTGCAATTATATTAGCATATGAACTTGGACGACGATTTCGCTCTATTCAATCGTCTGCATTGAGTATTTCACTTAATCCCGGTAATCTTTCCACCAATTTATCTCGACATCGTGAAGGTTCATTTAATCCCGGAACCAAACCACCAATTTATGGTGCATATACATTATTATATGCTGCTTTTTCTAAAGATGTTGTCGAATCATGTAATAAGGGTTTAAATTCTTCATTCACTTATTGTGTTCCTTGGGGTCATATTGGTTGTATTCGTAAAGATATTGCAAAGGCTCTAGAGAATGATCAATTGGGATTGCTTGTTTGGAAGAAGTTGGAAAATGATGTAAAGTCGTTTATGTGATTGATTTATAAAATAGTTTAGAGTGATTTCAATTGTTTTCAAAAATTGGCTGTTAGATTAGATCTAAGATTAGATTTTCGTGACAGTTTAATCTAAAGGTAAACAAGGCAGTCATTGTATTCTTCCACTTTTTATTTTTACACCACGGCTTTTATTTCGTAGAGTATATAATCAACAAATTTTAACGCTACAGTATGTTGATTAATATTTATAGGCGAATTCAATGCTCTTGTAATTCCATCTTGCACCGTCTTGCGATCCAATCGTTATATCTTGACTGCTTGTGGTCGTCAACTTTTGAATTTGAAATCCGCTTGTTAGTCTGGCGGAGGTTGGAGTTACTTGAGTTGATTGACGGTCAAGCACACTCGGCTCGGATCAGTCAGCTTCGGATATCCAGATGAGCTCGGCACGGCGATAATCGGCCGTGCGGCGCTGCTGGTCATACTGTAAGCTGATTGAGCCAACCTTGCTTACATTATAGAAGGTGATTGTTAAAAATTTTGTGTAGTTTATTGCTTTTGTATACCTTACTTCAGTATAACTAGTACTAATATACAGCTTTTCCGTAATGGTTGCTGTTCATGTATACTGTACTGTAGTACTGATTAGAGTGATAAACAGTAGTGGTTCTAAATCACGGAACTTTCCGGCGTGAGGCGCAAACAAAAATCCACGCCACGAAAAGTTTATAAGCTTACGTACGTCGTTCGCAATTTGCACCAACGCCATCAAATAACCAACGTATCTGAGATTACAGTACCTAGCACAATAAAACATGCTAGCGTGACTTAATTAAACTTCAATAACTAGAGCTGGTTAAATACCATGCACTACGTACAAACGGACAAAGATCGGTCCCGTGGTTGACCCGATTCCGACTCTGGTTGACTGGGCGCGGCTGTGCAATATTGTGCGGCCAAGCTGATCCAACAGTTGTCGTCATTGTTATAGATTAGGCAGGTCGTGCGATGTTGTCTCCATTGTTCAAACGTTTCTGCATTTCAAAACGGTTTTATTTATTTATTCTACGCCAGATTTCTGTCATACGCCAGTTACATGAAGACACTTGTCCAATATTCAGCCGTGTAAAGCCAAGCCTTTCTTGTTCAGCCGTGCGCCGCGAAAGTGCGACTGCGCGAGCTACGTAAGTGAAATGGATCGTGATGAGATCCTCTCGAATATTTAAAGACCAAATGATGGCTCCGATGAGCATTCATTCAACATCTACGGTCACATAGCAACTACGAGACTAGCAAGTTATAAAATTTCAAAAATGTCAACCACAATCAAAATGTCGGATCGCTGCGCTGGCGGTATTCGTTCATTCGGAGATAACCTTAGCCCTACTAAACCAACAATCACAGAAACAACACTTCCCAGTCAAGTTGGAAAGGTACGATATAACATTTTTGACTTTTATTGTTTATAATTCTAAACACAATGCTTATTTTGGTATCATATAGACATTCCTTATTACTGGTGGTAGTTCTGGAGTCGGACTTGAAATGGCTCGTATTCTTTATTACAAAGGTGGTCGCGTTATCGTCGCATCTCGTTCTGATAAACAATTTGATGAAGCGAAAGCCGATATTGCAACCAATGCACCTAAGAATATAACTCTTAATTCTACCAAACAGTTAGGTAGTCTTGAATTTATCAAGCTTGATCTCAGTGATCTTGCAACAATCAAACCGGCAGCTGAAAAACTTCTTGCAATAACCGATCGTCTTGATATCGTATGGTATAATGCAGCAGTAATGGCACCACCACTTGATTGGCTCACAAAGCAAGGGCATGACATGCAATGGGGAACGAATGTAATTGGACAATTTGTTCTTCATAAATTAATTGAACCGATTATTCTTAAAACTGCTGCCTCATCACCAAAGAATTCTTGTCGTGTTATTTGGGTTTCTTCAAATGCTGCTCAAGTATTCGCTCCAACTCGTGGTTTTATTCTTGATGGCATTCGACTTGAAAAAATCAGGTAAGAAACCTACTCCAAATCACTTATATGATCGATCAAAAGCTGGTGACATTGCTCTTGCATATGAATTTGCGCGTCGTACTCGTGGTCAAAATATTCTTAGTCTCTCACTTAACCCGGGACTTTTGAAAACAAATTTACAAAGACATATTAATGCACCAACACTTTTCTTCAAATCACCTGAATTTGGAGCATATGCTGAATTATATGCCGGATTTTCAAATGAATTATTAGCTCAAGTTGAAAATGGGTTTGCTTATTGTACTCCTTGGGGAAAAGTTGGTCCGATTAGAAGAGATATTGCTGATGGCCTGACAAAGGAAGGAATGTCAAAGAAATTATGGGAGAAACTTGAACAAGATGTTAAGGATTTCATGTAAGCTGTGATACTTTGCAATCATGCTGGTTTGCTGTTTTATGTTGTATTGAACAATATTAATTAAATATCCTAATTCATCATCTGTATATTGCAAGATTGTGTACTAAAAATGCACCGGTGTACGCGTGTGATCTTGTAAGAATGGAGTTCCAATATATAAACAGCCTCCGGACACATCAAGCATAGCTGAGGCTTCAATTCGTAAGCCCCTCAGTGATCGGCGGCTGGACCTGATTGAAGTGTTAGACGCTAAGAGCTTGCGTGTTGCAAATCGTCGCGCGCGCAGCGCCGAGTTGCTCCACATCCTCTCAGGTGGTTACTGGGTGGAGAGCACCAAGGAAGGGCCGATCATCACAAGAGCCAGAAAGAAAACGTTGAAGCTTGCGGCCATCAAAGAAGTCGCTCAAAATGCTGGTCTTATTGGAATGTCACGTACCAAAAATGCGTCAGTGTACGGTTATAATAAGTCAGCTCAGACGTGGACAACACGCGCGCTAGATTCCAAGGTGGGACATCTGTTGGATCCGAGCACGAGGTACGTACGATATGAAGGGTTGGAAAGTCCATCCTTTAAGTACGGATTGAGAGAAAGATCCTTTTTCACTACCTCTAAAGGGAGAGTTGCAATACTGGAGAGTAAGTGTTTTGGCTGCGGAGGAGAAGACACACGTAATTATCGTGTGCGCTGTCCGATTCCGCCGCACAAATAATCCTTCCGTAATTGGCCACCCAGATCTGAGAAAAAGTTGTCTTCACGTGATAACGTGAAGATCCAAGCTTGCAGCTCAAAAAGTTTACTGCTATGTAGTTAAGCTTCAGTCTAAAGGGGTTGCACAGCACATTCACTTGGCGCCGAAATTGAATTTTTCGGGATGTGCTCATATACCCATGCCTCATATATATCCATATGTAGAGTGTAAAACAGCGCAAAATAAATAACAGAATAAACATCAAAACAAATAAACGAAAGATTAGTATAACAAACAGAGAGCTGTAAAACAACGCAGAATAAACAACAGATTAGTATAACAAACAAAGAGCCACGCGTACCGGCGTACGTAATACTTACTTTAATGTGCTTTAGCCCTATTAACTTAGCGATACAATAATTCCTGGTGCTCTTGAATCCCATGTTTGCCGATGAGTCCATCGTCTATCACTTGATTGCATTGACAAAAGAACAGTCAGATAATCGTATATAATTACCCTCCATATGCAGATTATGAAGTATTGTGAATAAAGCGTTAAGCTTTGCTTAAGAAATCTTGTCATCATCTCCAACGCTCATTATTTCTTGCAATTTCGGTGTCTTCTCATAGATGTTTTTCAAAAACTTGTAGTTTTCCTGTGAATGAAGCTTGTGGATTTCCTCAAAGAACGCGCTTACTTCCGCGAGTGTATTTTAGTATAAATAGATCTAGGATTCGAACCTAAATCACAACTCGGCGCCGGGGGTGGAGAGGTCCGATAAGAGGCCGAGGCAGGTGGTCCGAGTGGGCGTAATCAGTTGTTGCCTGATTATAGTTTGTACGTTCAGCGTGAGGAATCCCTATATATCGGAAGGGACCCGGGGTCGCACAGCGATGGTCTCTCTCCCGTTTCCTCACGCTGACGATTTTGTTGTTTATGTATATATTGCGAATATATCACTGTAACTCATATCGTCTCGGTAGTATCGCTACATACTACCCGCCGTCCGTCCTCCCGCCACCGTACCCCACGGCCGAACGCCATCATAGGCAGTTTTACACCTTATGGATCCAGAACGGCGGGGTGCGATGCCGCTGTACTTTGTCAAAAAAGTTTGCGCTGCCTGAAAGTCCTGGATGGCTGTGAACTATATGAACGCATAACAGAAATCTATCGTCTCACTCTAAATCTGGACTCGGTGTTAATTCTGGACCTGGTGTGTAGAACATGTATAATAATGTTACGGGTTGAGGGGCCCGTTTGAGTGCTTGCTGCGCTGCCCGCACAGTAAGGCTTAGGGTTGATGATAAAAGTTTTCTTCTTGTTTGTTCTGCTTTCCTGTTTTATTTGGTTATTGTA
>JAJLTX010000049.1:0-100379 GCA_030568365.1 Myxozyma kluyveri
GAGATGGAGGGCTACTCCGAGGGGGGTAGTTGGCCATCTCGAAATTAGCCCGCGGCGTGCACGAAAGGCAACGGTTATTCTGTTAGTCTTATATTCAAGCCCAAGTCTAAGTTTTATTAGTCCTATTAGTTTTATATGGTTCATGTGCTGCGTCTCTGCGGTGGACGTGTTTTCGAATCGGTTACTTGGAAAGCTCATCATTTACATTGGTACTTTATTATTGCACTTCAGTCAGATTGTCAACCTTGTCGATGCCGCAACAATTTGATATTACAGTTGCTCGCAAATCATTGGTGGTTCCGATCCTCAAGACTATCCGTGTATCTTTGTGATATGAAGTGCACTTTTGCTTCAGCTTCAAACCAACAGGTCTCTATTTATTAGATCATATTGCTGCTTTATTGTCGATCACAGAGTCACTCTCATCACTGAGCGCAGTCGTCGATATGTTTGAACAGCCATAGTAATGTGTGATGTGCGCATAGCCCCCAACTCGTTTCTCATGTCATATAAAATGCCATGTCATGCCAGGTCAAGTTCATTTTTATACGATATTCAGCTATTCTCTTTTCTCTGTATATTAATGGTGTTTTTATATGCGTGTGATACTTTATTGCTGGTTGAATGAGAGTGTCCTAATTACTTTTTTCTTTCTTTGTCATCCTCATTAATATGAGTGTCCTAATGGGTATTTGCGTTTCCTTTTTCTATTGTGTTGTTCATGCTTTCGTCCGCGTAATAATGGGCTTGTTTGATAGTTTTTTTTCTTTTCCCCATTAGCATGAGTCTCCTAATTGTCGTGCGTTCTGTTTTTGTTTTCTGTTTGCTGGTTTACTAATTTGTGTTGCGTTCCGCATTTGTTAGTTGTTAATTCCCGCGTAATAATGGGTATAATGTGATTGCGTTCATATAAAATTGACATGTAGTTTATAATAACGCGTAGATTAGAGTTGTTGCCAAATAATGTGTCTTCCACTCTTGCTGTTAGAGGCCAATACTGAAATTTCGACACGCATGAAAGCACATCTTATCCCAACTCCACCTTCATCTTCGCATTTCGCTTCAATCCTGATTCCTGATTCCTGATTGGCAGACACTGATGTTTTATGAAACATCATAGCTCTACCGTGCAAGCAATACGGAAAAATGCGGAGCCGTAAGCTATAAGCTGTTCTGTTTAATCCACACTATTTCATCTGGCCATCACCTACCATACGTATTACAATTTATGAACATGGCGGTTTGAGTTGTAATGCAGTTGATCGATTGGCAATTGCTTCAGACTATGTTCCAAACATATGGCACATTTAGTACGATTTCAATTGCTTCCTGTAGTGTTTTTTGATTTATTATTTTGGTTTTTCTTTTTACAGTTACGAATACCGCGCAAGCTTATTACTGAAGTATACTTTAGTAATGGGCCACCTATTCCATAAATATAAATTTCATGCAGCATTGAAACTAATGTATCCATCCACAGAACGGACTGACAGAAGCGCTCACGACGCCCGGATTGCTCTTATACTCTATCATAATTCATAAGCCGTAATGGTCAGTTGCAATCTGTGTGAGCACAAATATTGATAGTTAATCGCAAGATGCAAAAATTACGCAAGAGATTTGCAGAGAGCGGGAAGATGCGGAAGATGCGGAAGATGGCGAGAGAGAGATGCGGAAACACGCCGGAGACGATACCTGTACCAGACTTTACCAATGTCGGGTAGTATCATAAAAGTATGTGGTAAAATATTAGCACTGCTGTCACCTCTTAAGATAAAAGCCAACTATATGCCTAAAACAACCAATACAGCGCGTCAATAAGTATGACAGTGGCATAGGTAAGCACAGTCCAGCATGATCTTGAAGAGCACGAATCGTCGGCAGCAAGGTTGATGCCGTGGTAGGCTATGAAGCAACAGGAAGCAGTTAGCAAGCAACGGACAGATGTAAGTACGCTGCGGCAACTGTTCAAGGATCTGTATGAATAGAGCATGCTGTTTGGGACAAGTTACCTTAGTCTCGACAATAGGAGATGCAGCGGCGACAACGCATGAGCACGTTGCAACTGCAGATGAAATGTCGCGGCACGGAGGTTATGGCAGCCATGTTAGCAAAGCTAGATAGCGTTGTCTTGAATCGAACTCGATGCGAATAGTATACTGTATATAGAAAATGTTTATCTATAGTAGCGGGATTGTAGAAGCTACGGTTCAATGGTTGGCTGGATTGCACTAACTCGCAGTATGGAGAACCCTAAGCTGCTCATTTAAGTCACGTGGAGCACGAGCACAAGCGCGCGCTTACAGCAGATTGGCAGGCGGAGTCGATTCACGAGGGCCAGCGGTGGACCCAGAGCAGATAATTTTGCGCGGTCAGGTGCGGTTTACGTAGATGTGAAGAATGAGCCCGAGAGCACGAGTGGGAATCTGATAAAGGAGGACTGGATAAGAAAGAGAAGAATCGGCGTAGAGCTGGGCAGGATATGGCAGGCTTAACAGTGCGGAATACGGCTGAGGCAGCGAGTAAGGGCAGTAGGCAGCAAACATCGTGGAGGCGCAGAAAACAGCGACCTGGCGGACTCACAGACGAGCGGCCGAGGCGACGACAAAAGCAGCACGATAGCTGAAAGACCAACGACAGATTCCATAGACCATCGCCAGATAACCCAACAATCAACTGCGCCAAAACAGCAATATAACAGGACTCGCCGCGACAACTTCGCTGCAGACCCGGTCGCTGTACCACAGCCACACAACGCTTATACATTGCCTTTCGCAAGGCGCCTTTGCGGGCCAACGCGCCGACCCAACCCTTCCTCACCCGCCGCAGTCCGCCTCATCCAGCCCTGTACCTGAGCGCTTCTCACTGCCCGCACCCTCCAGTACTGCTCTGCTGTCCTCCTCGCTCAGCTATCTCGTTTGTGGGACGTCGTTGTCGCGTCTGGTCGCGTCTGTGTGTGGTTGCTGGTCGATTCGGTGGGCGAAGCTCGGTTCAGATTCTTGCTATAAGTGGGCACAACTCGACCGTCTCGTTGGCTTTATACATCACAGTATACAAACATCATTAACCTCACGTTACACGATTGATCGCTCTGTCCGCAATGCAGACCATAAAATGCGTCGTTGTGGGCGATGGTGCCGTCGGAAAGGTATGCTATCTTTTTATTTCTTCATCATTGTCTGCAGAATGCGACTCCAGTGCAGACGCGGTCAAGCAAACGACAGATGTCATCATGAATCTTGTCTTGAATATAAATACTAACAACTCGGCCAGACATGCTTGCTGATTTCCTACACGACAAATAAGTTCCCTGCCGATTACGTTCCAACTGTATGCGAAGCTGTCATCCATCTCCGATTTCTGTTTCTGGACTAACAACAGTCACTCAGGTTTTCGACAACTACGCCGTCACAGTAATGTAACTTCCCCTTCCTTTCTCATCTTCCATTTTTTGCTCACGCGACTAACAAATTCAACTAAAGGATTGGTGATGAACCATACACTCTTGGTCTTTTCGATACTGCCGGTCAAGAGGATTACGACCGTTTACGTCCCTTAAGTTACCCACAAACAGATGTCTTCCTCGTCTGCTTTAGTGTAACCTCACCGGCCAGTTTCGAAAATGTTAAAGAGAAATGGTTCCCCGAGGTGCACCATCACTGCCCTGGTATGTCCCATTATGAATTTCTACTCGCGGTATCACTTTGGAAATATACTAATGGTATTCAAGGTGTCCCCTGCCTCATTGTCGGCACTCAAATCGATCTCCGTGACGACCCAACGATAATCGAACGTCTTGCACGCCAAAAGACACACCCAATTACTGCTGAAACTGGTGAACGTCTTGCAAAAGAACTTGGTGCAGTTAAGTATGTTGAATGTTCTGCTTTGACTCAAAAGGGATTAAAATCCGTATTTGATGAAGCAATCGTGGCAGCATTAGAACCTCCTGCACCAAAGAAGAATAAGAAGATTTGCTCTATATTATAGGTGGATTTATTATCATGTAGGATTGAGAAAGAAATTGGACTGGAGTAAGATGATGAGAAATGTCTAAGTGAGTAAATGCGGTGTTTGTTTTGTGAGTTTTTATTAATGTTAAGTTATGTATTGTAAGTAAATCGCATTGAGTTCCTTTGTTCAATCTACTTCCTTCAATTATTCATAGTCTCTTTCACGAGTTTTCACTAGAAGACCTCTCTCTACATGTAATCGAAATGTGCTACGAATTTTGTAATAATTTTTTTAGATGTACTGTATATATTGATGTATCGAGAACCCAGACACAACGCAACAACCTGATAATTTGACAGCGAGCGCTAACACAAATACAAGAGAATGGCAAGCGCAAAAACAACTAGATTCAAACAAATAAGAAGACAACTACCTCATTTCAACAATGCAATAAAAAAACTCCTTCTTCCCAATCACAGTTTACTGATAATATGCACCAGTAGGTGGTCCAGACATCATACTTGGCATTCCAAATCCATTTTGATAAGAAGGTGGTGGTGCATAGGATGGTGCTGGTGCTGACGCTGGCGCTGGCGCAGATGAAAGGTGTAAATATGCTGGGTTAAATGGTTGTGGATGTTCAGGAACTGGTGCGGGTGCAGGTGGAGCATATGAAGGAGCAGACTGTGGCGTAGGTGTCATGCCCATTGGATAATGAGAGAATGAAGGTGTACTTGACATTCCACTTGGTAATTGGCCGTATGATGGAGTACTTGATGAGCCGTTCGGTAATTGACCGTACGGCTTAGGAGCACCGAACTGGTTTGGCGCATCACCAAACTTAGGTTGATTACCGTTATATCCTAATCTAGACTCGAGCATTTGATCATAATATTTAATCGCGGTAGATAGCTTCTGATACATATCCAATAATTGGTTATGCTTCGTGACCGAATCAGCGACAGATCTTGTAAATTTCGGTCGAAGTGATGAAGCTTCATTATATAGATCTTGCATTTTTTGATCCCGTAATATCACACCTGGCGATTCATTTTGTAAATGATCAACAATAATTGAGAAAAGATTAATATTTTCAACTTCCTTGAAAGAAAGTTGATTATCCAAATTAATAGCTGGAACTGCTGCTGCCGCCGCTGCTGCAGCTGCTGCAGGGGCTGCAGATGCTGATTGGCCACTAGCTGCGGTCTTTGCAGCCTGGTCTTGTTGCTGTCTCTGTTGTTCAATATCCTTTAAACTAGCATCAATAGCAGCTTTCATATCAGGATCTTCATAATCTAATGGAATATCCACAGTTGTTGGTTTCGAAATAGACTGTGGAGCAACATAGCCTGTCGACACGGTGGCCTTTGAGTCCTCTAAACTCAATCTCAAAGCACGTTGTAGGTCATCTTCCTCAGCTGCTAACGCTGCTGCAACACGACTTGAAGCAGTTGCATGTCTTGCAGTAGGTGATGTTTTAGCATCCAAAGATCCTTTCTTGTGATGATGATGATGACTTGCTGGCGGCGCAGGTGCTTTAAGAGCATAACACGAATCACAAACACGGACAGGCTGCATAATACCTAAATGTGGCAACGGTATATTCTTTGAAGAGCACTGTTGATCATATGCATTTCCACAATTTCGGCAATGATGTTTCCGATTCGTGAAAGAAAATGCAGTACGACATCTCATACAGACATCCGAATCAGTCCAATCTGGTGGCGTTGACGAGTCAATGAATGTTGAAGAAACGCTTGTCGTATTGGCAGGGAATTCAAAACTTTGGCTTTTAAGCTCTTTGTAAACAGTGGATACATAGCTTAATTGCATTTGACCTTCAAAAACTGTCGCCCAAGTTTGAATTGATTCAAGGATTAATGCTTTAACTTCGGGATTCACGCCTGCTGGGTTCTTCAGTAAAGATACCAAGTTATCCATAAATTCTCTAGATGCAATCTCAACCAAGAAATGAAATCCACCATTTTTCACGCAAATATCCGCAAGCTATATAGCATTAGTACTTATTCACCACAAGAAGAATCATGTAACATAAGAGTAGAAAATACGTACCTTCAACGTAAGTAGTTGTACATTTGGATTCTTATGATTCAATCGTTTTTTCAAACTTCGCATTGCATCCTTTGCAGGAACTGACTTTGAACGAATCGCATCGCAAATTTCCAAATTTAATGCAATATCTGTTTCTCCACTTGGTAAAGCTTCAGATGTTGCACGCTCAATTTGTTCATCGAGCTGACCGCCTGAAGAGAACCAGGACGCCATTGTGATAATTGTGACAGCTCCGGGATGTTGCGCCCAATATAAATCTGAGTTGTTGGTAGATTAGTGATAATCAAAGTAGTCTCCTTTCCAGTAATTTGAAATCCTATGCACTTGGTATATAATAAATATAAAAAACAAGAAAGAATAGGCTGGAATATTGAACAACAGAGTAGGTCTCCGGTGATAATGGAAGATGACCAACGACGTAATTGCGGCGCAATGAAACGGAACGGGATAAGTACAAACGCCTCGATATGTAAGCAGGTCATGTGCTTTTTCTGCGCCGCGTGCTGCACAATGCATTTGTTTGGGCACGCGGCGGACTGCGCCGACACTTCACGCGGAGCTCGCCGTCCAGTTAGTCTTTCGCCCTTTGTGTACGGGCCATATGGGCCGTGATGACGAGGCCAGCTTACGTGGTGATAATAGATAGAGTCGGGTAAAAGTAAACATATACATATTTTACACAGACTAAATACACAGATAACGTTCACTGAGCTGAGCATACGTAATGCAGTACTGTAGACTCAACGACGAACTTAAACTCCAAGAAAAAAAAACACTCAAGGAATGTCATAAAAGAGAGAGAAAAAAAACAGAAATGTAAAATAAAATAAAATCCTGAATCGACTTGCAAAACAAGGATTAATGCTCATGAAATGCAAATGTGCATATATGCAAAACAAACCCACTACCAAAACTAAAAATTACCCAAATGCAGCTTGACAACAGAATCACAACCTTTCATAAACCAATCTAATACGAATCCACTCTTGAATAAAACAACATATACGCATCTTTCGATACAATTTTTTCTCTGGACGTTTGGGAGACTCGACTATCGTCAAATAGCAGCCACCTATCATGTTTCTGCACGTAAGAGGTATAATGTCCCCCACGTAAAGTTCCGTAATGATTCACGACACCATATAAGTTATATCTAAACGGAGCAACTTGATCCGATACTGGATACTTTGAAGTCCATTTAACGTCCTCTGGTTCATAATCAGGCCAGTATGAGGTCAAGTCGAGATTTTTCATTGGAAACTTCACAAAAGTATCCAGTTTGTTACTTAACCGTCCATTAGTTTCAAATCTTTTCAAGTGAATAATCAACACTTTCGGAAGTCGTGAAATCTTTAATGCTTTTGACGCTTTTCGTTGCGTCTTACATTCAGGACACATCCACGCATCTTCATTATCCAATACTTCTGACGCAACGAACATATCCAAACATTCTTCTAACGACACATTCCTTCCAGGTGCCAGCGGAAGTGATAACACTGTAAATGGATTATATGTTGTTGATGTGAATCCACAAGTCATACATTTTAACTGACTTTGATATTGTCCTTGAAATAAGCTAACGATAAGTGAATTATCCATTGATAAATATCGTTGCCATTCAACAAACGAGGCATATCGAACACTACGCTGTTCGCGTAATCGTTCTTGCTGCTCTGTTAATGGAGGTAGTCGAACGTTTCCGCCATTCGAGTTTAAATCTTCATGAAGACTATCAAGAATAAATGTAAGGAATTCTTGCGCATCTTGTTGATCATAACCTTGAAATTCTTCACGATATTTACCACTAACCTCCTAAAAAATTGTTAGTCACGGTTTCACAAACCATATGGAAAATGAGTAGCGTACCTTTAAAGTTGTTGGAATTAAATATGTGCATTTATCGCTATATAATGCAGCCACCAAATCGCCAAATGATCTGGATACGACACCTTGAGTTCCCAGCTTGTTGTGAACATTAATCTGCTTCTTAAACGATCCATCTAAAAATGTTTGAGCCAGCAACGGTGTTCCAGAAAGGCATTGAATCACACTATTCATGTAACATGTATTTCCTAAATTTTTCAATCCAGTCATTCCAATGCTTACATCTCCCGTACTTGAGAATCCATTACTCAATGTTCTCTCGTTCTGTGGTGGTTTGGGACTTGGTGGTAAGTGCGTATTAACATCAAAATGTTGTGGTGAAACGGTTGGCCTCCGAATTAATGGTTGAGGTTCCCCTGGCTTTTGTTGTAATGAAGGTATTGGTGCACTTGCAGGAGGTAATGAATGCGATGACATACGGCCATTGTATGAATGTCGTTCGACAACTGGTGTTGGCCGCTTTGGCATCATATCAGTTGGAGTTGCTTGTGGACGTCTAAGGAAATCTGAAATATCACGATGATAATTATCTCCTCTTGATCGAGTAAGCGATTCAGCTGTAAGTGCATCTGTAGATGATGAATATGAATGGTTTGGCATCGGTGGTGCATGCGCGTATCCGTTTGCGGAGTATGACGGAATAGTCGGATACGAAATACCTGAAGATGACGTGCGGAGAGATGGCGTTGAATGATTTGTATTATAATATTCATGTTCGTATGACATACTAATATTCTCAACAGTTCGTTGTTGCGGTGACACGTCATTGGGTCTTGGTGATATATTCGCACTCCTCGTCTGCACCGGGCGTCGTTGTGAAGGTGCAGGTGATGATGATGCAGAAGATCTTGAAGATGTTTTTTCTCCAACTAAACTATTTGGACCGCACTCTTTGATCCATGCATCAATACCGCCAACAAGAAGACATGGTTGTCGTTTTAAATTGTGACGAGCTTCACGACTATATATTGTATCAATTAAATTCGCCAATGCTTCTTCTCGAGAATTGCCGCTGTATTTTTTGAAATTAGGTGATGCACTTGATTTATCGTAATAAATCACTAACTCAAAAAAGTCTCTATTTTGAAATAAATCTTGCTCGTGGTCGGGGGAAAGAACAAGAGCATCTTCTAAGTCGGAACTCATTTGATTTGGACGCAAGATAAGAGGGTCGATGTTGACGACGTTCTTCGCGTAAATATGTCCTTCATCGAATTCTTCTCTTGATCGCACGTCCAAAAGTAAAATTTGATCAGGTACAGAAGCAATATATGTGCCTAATAGTTTTGCTGATATTGTTGGCGATCGAGGAAAGTCAACTCGTGTTGGGGGTTGCTTAGTTGGTGCATTTTTAGAGAAATAATTGCCTTGAACCACTGTTGATGCTGAACCATTAGAAAATGAACCTGATGAAACTGATGAATTCGCTGTAGATGAGTTGTGGGATGACGCTGATGAGGATGAGGAGGATGATGATGATGCTGCGAGCCGTTCCGCGTGTGCTTGGACGGAGTGACTCGGGCCAAGAGAAGTCGATCGTGGTGCAAGTGATGTTGGTACTGACGGTAAGGATTTTAATAAATCTGCAGTTGAGGTCTCCCGTCGCTTATCCGGAGACATTGCTCGTGGACCAGAAGGTCGTTTGAACCCATCTCTACTAGACACTGACGGAGATAATGGAAGTGATGGCACATCAGAAACATCATTCACCGGAGCCCGTCTTGCAAACGAATTGACAGTAGAATTTGAACCGTTGACAGTTCCATTTTTTATTCCATCATCTCGTAATTCATGAGAATTATCAATCACAGGCGCTGGTGGACGAAGTTTCGTGTGTCGAAAGTCCAACGCTGCGAACCGTTGTTGTAGTAAGTCAGCACTTGGGCTGCCGCCATTACTATCCGAGAACGCCATCGAAACAGTAACAAGACCTGATATTTGTTGTACCAGACTGCTTCCGTTCAGTTGAGATTCTGCGGATGTAAGAAGTGTAACAAATGTGGGAGGTTGATAGGTGGTTGAGTCTGGATTAGATATGATTATCGACAAAAGGTGGCGCTGACTGGAAAGCGCCGCGATATGGTATAGAACAAATCCCATTTCTTACAAAAGCACACCTCCCAACTCACTTTTCACATTTTCCCTCGGTCAAGATCAATTTGATTTCATGATTCCATCACCGTTCACTTGCTCGAGTGTCACACAACTTATCAACGTATCATTTCATTGCATTATTTAATCCGGACACATGGCAGCAGAACAACGTAAGCTGCTCGAGCAGCTTATGGGAGCAGATGCTTTATCAGGCCGACTTACTAAACGACAAGAAATCTCGCTATTTGATCCAAAAGTTTGTAAATCCTACCTTGTAGGATCATGCCCACACGATTTATTTACAAATACTAAACAAGATATGGGACCATGTCCCAAAATACATTCAGAAGCACAAAAGGAAGAATATGAACGAGAAAGAGAAAATGGGAAAGAGTTTCAGGCGTTTGACATGGATTACATAAGGGATCTGGAGAAATATGTTTTGGATTGTAATCGAAGGATTGATGCTGCTCAAAGAAGATTAGAACGTACAGCTGATGAAATTGCACAGACAAATGCATTATTAAAAGCAATTGATGGTATAAATGAAAGTATAGATGCATCCGTTTCTGAGATTGTTGTGCTTGGCGAATTTGGATTGATCCCACGAGCGTTGAATGAATACCATTATCTTAAAGGCAAACGGCGAGAACGTGAATCCAAAGAACGCGAATTGCGGAACTTAAACGATAATATTGGTCCTTCAGGTCATCAAAAATTACAAGTTTGTGATGTTTGTGGCGCGTATTTGTCACGATTAGATAATGATAGACGATTAGCTGATCATTTTGCTGGAAAGATGCATTTAGGATATGCGCAAATGAGAACAAGTTTGAAAGAAATGCAAGAAAAATTATCTGCAAAAGGTGTGTCATATAGAGATGATAGAAGAGATTATGATAGATCTTCTCGACGAGATGGTGGTGGCGGTTGGGGCGGTGGAAGAGGGGGCCGGGGTGGCGGTGGGAGAAGAAGATTTTAGTTAAGAATCTACAAGAATCTGCTATATGTAATATATATGTATAATAATAAATTGCTTTGAAATAACCATGCTTTTATGAGCAATACAACGTTTGTTTACACTGTCATTGCGAAATACAAAATACAAGAATACAGAATTCTAAATTCAACTTATGCAAATCAACTGGAAACTCAACATTATAACATTCTATACCCGAAATTCTTTAGCAGCACCTAATAATGTTTTCTTTTTAGTGGGAACAAGTGTATCCCAATCATCAACTGCTTGAGATGTGAATCCCAAACATAAAGTGTCATAGTCGTCGATTGGAGCTGAAGGTTGAGCGGTTGGTGCAAATGATTAGCGATAGGCAGCGACGGGAGCTGAAGGCGCACCCCATCCATTTGACTTTGCAATCGATGCAGCAGGTGCATCAGGCGCAGGCGTATCTCAACTATCAGCAACAGTAGTAGTTTATTGGCCAGAATTATCCCAGTCATCAGCAGAAGCTGGTGTGGCACTAGGTGCATCCCAGTTATCAGCAGCAGTAGTAGTTGATTGGCCAGGAGTATCCCAATCATCAGCAGAAGCTTGTGTGGCACTAGGTGTATCCCAATTATCAGCTGCACCAGTTGACTCAACTGGTTTATCTCAGTCATTTGATCCACTAGCTGGCGCAGGTTCTGAAGTAAGTGTACCCCATGAATCACCACCAGAAGATTCATTATTACCATTCCAATTTCCACCACCGCCACCACCTCGTTCAAAGTTACCTGAACCACCTGAGTTGTTGTAATCACGACGAGGAGGCCTATCACCTGAATTGAAATCACGTCGAGGAGGACGATCTCCTGAATCATTAAATTCACGACGAGGACGATCATTATAATCAACCCTCTCTTTACGAGGTGGACGATCATTGTCAAATCTTTGTCGTGGTCTAAATTTGGTCTCATTTGCCCATCGCGATTTTGCCATATTTTTGCTTGTAGGTAGAGAGGATTCAACTATATTCACTCGTGGTGGTGGTTGGTTTTCATTGGTGTCCGAAGCACCAAAATTGCCGAATCCTTGAGATGTAGGAGCTGGAGCAGATGAAGGGGCACCCCAGTCGTCAACACCATTTGATGCAGCAGGAGTGGAAGATGGAGCACCCCATTCATCAGCACCAGTACTTTCAGTAGCAGCTGGCTTATCCCAATCATTATTATCACCTGAAGTAGCTGGCGCAGGTGCATCCCATCCATTTGCATTTGAAACAGGTTTTCTTTCATTCATAGGTGCACGTTGAGGAGCTGGTGTAGGCGCTGATGTAGGTGAAGGATTATCCCACCCATTTGCGGTTTCAGATGGTTTGGAGTCGGTTGTTGCGGTACCCCAGTCATCACCACCAGATGAAGATTGCGGTGCAGGAGTATCCCAATCATCTGCTGAAGCAGTTGGTGCAGGTGCTGGAGTATCCCATCCATTTGATTTTGCAGGTGCTGGCGCGGGAGCAGATAGTTGAGCAGGAGCATCCCATTTATTTGCTTTTGGAGCTGGTGCAGATCTTGGTGCAGGTGCAGGTGCAGGTGCCGGATTATCCCATCCATTAGCAGCTGGAGTTGCTCCACTAGAAGGGGCACCCCATTCTTCAACATCACCTGAATTATCAGCAACCGGCTTATCCCAATCATTATCACCACTCGGAGCACCTGGTGCAGGAGCATCCCAACTATTACCACCTGATGGTGCATTTGATGACGATGCAGGAGAATCCCATCCATTTCCTGATCGTGACGGCTGATTGCGTTTGCTTTTAGGAAATCTATATTGCCGAGGTTCACGTGATGAACGAGGCGGACCATTTGACGAAGAACTTGGTCCTGAATTCCAACTATCAGACGAAATTTGTGGTTGAGCATTTGAACTAGCTGAAGCTGTACCCCAATCATCACCTCCTGACGAAGTAGTTGCCGCAGGAGTATCCCAACTATCAGTAGGTGGTGCAGATGAATTTGGTGCAGGAACATCCCAATCAGCACCACTTGATTCTTGGGTGTTTGAGGCTGGTGCATCCCAATTATCACCACCAGATTGAGCACCTGAAGCAGGAGCACCCCAGCCATCACCTCCAAAAGGAGCAGGGGCTCCCCAGCTATCACCACCGCCAGATGAAGAGTCGCCAAAATTATTGCCGTTATCTCTATCACCACCAAATCTACCACCACGACCTCTACCTCTTCCACCTCTACCACCTCTACCACCAACGAATCCACTTTCAAAACTTCCTGAATCACTACCACCAAATCCGCGATCGCTAGAATTTCCAAATCTATTCCCGCCAAAATCACCACGAGATCCACCTCTTCCACCTCGTCTTCCTCCATAATCACCACGACGAGGACGCATTCCGCGATTCTCAGGTGCCCATCGACTTTTTGATAAACTCGTCTTTGGTTCAGGAGTTGATGAGCCTGTATCACTTTGTCCATCATTTATTGACATAGAGTTCATTGATCCACTCAATTGATTTGCAGAACTTGATTGAGCATTTGATGATGATGCACCCCATTCATCAGCGGGCGCTTCTGTGGCTGCAGAAGCAGTATCCCATCCATCGACAGTTTCTGCTGCAGGAGTCTCAGGAACATCCCAATCATCCATTGCCTTTTCAGTTGATGCCGTAGTAGCTGTAGCAGTTGCAAATTCATCAACAGCCGCTGTGTCTTCAACTGGAGGCAAATCCATTACCGTACTGTTCTCCATGATTGCAGTTAAACAGCCCCTTTTTCTTCAACATTAACATAATGTAAGACATATTGATCAAATCAATAACTCACTCACCAATTACAGTCACTTCTATCTATTAAACTAACAAAATTATGAATGTACTAACTCCACTTTCCCAAGTAAATACACTTCACGCGGTTTTAGTGAAAAGACTTGCAAAAGCCAATTTGATAGACACGATCATCGAGGACACGCAGTCACTGTACTGTACTGCGAAAAAAATACAGCCTCATGAACAGCGGCTGTCAAGCAAGGGGCAGTCGAGGCCGGCGAGGCCGGGTAAATTTGCTGGAAATTGACAATCTTGTAGCTTAAGGGTCTGGTACATACCAAGGATTAGGGTTATATATTTTCATCATCGGTTACGTCCGACCGTCTCCTCTCGCTGTTTGTTTTATTATTTATCGTACTTTATCGATTTCTTGTTTGAGTACTTCGTTCAATATATCATTTAATTTATATTTTAACTTCACGCTACCGTAAAACTCCTCGTCGCTACAACATTGGACTAGCCGAATCCAATCGCGCTCGCCATTTGCCGAATTCATTACATGTCCGTTTGGGGATTGGCTAATATTACAGTACTTGTGAGTATATATGACTACGAGAAAATGGCTAAGTATAACTGTAGTAGAGGTGAGTTAGATGTTGAATCTGTGGGAGGTGGTTCAAAACTCTGTGAAAGAGCTGCTATTTGAAAAGTCACCACGACGCGTCTGATTTATACCCAAGTGTCGAGTACACAACTGTCTATACGATTTGTTTCACCAACTATTCTCCGCGAATGCATTTCATTTCTAATAAATTTATATATGCAAAAATAAGTAACAAAAGTACATCTAAAATACGCCATACAGCACCAAAATATATACCAAAAAAAATACACATAAAATAATCATCTCATCTCATTTCATTCACGCAAGAAATTCATCTAAACTCATATTCCCCATTAACAAACTTTGCAAAGGATCAGGAGGGTCTTCTTGTTCATGACGGATTTTATGCCATGGGAAATGTACGTGATTTGTTGGTGTTCCTGATGTTGCAGGTACTGGTGTTGATGAATCTGAAGGCACTGGTGCGATTAATGATGTTGGAGCTGACGGGAGAAGCGAACGTGGAAGTGCAGCTGCGGAATATGCAGCCGACACCGATTGCAATGACTCTGGTTTCTTTTCGGATTCGGATTCGTGGCTAGTCTCTTCAATGTTGCGCTTTGATTTCTCACCAATATCTCTGTTATCAGTTTCAGATGCCATTCCAGCAATTGCTAATCCAACTACAGAATCACTTCCTAATGTCTGTGCAATCCATTGTCTTGTTGCTTCATCAATTGATGCTCTTTTAACGAATCCCATATCCCTAGTTTTAATCCTCGAACCAGGAACTCTAGCAAGATCAACATCTAATTCTTGTTTTTCAAGTGAATCTAATGTTTGACATAACCAACTGACACCTTTCCAACGACGTTGAAGACGACGTAATCCATCTTTACATGTTGTAAATGATCTATACACTGTTGTTGCAGCTGCACCTCGGTGGATGTCATTACTAGTCGTACCAGGATCATTACCCAGAGTAAGTGAATGCCAAAGTGATAATGATGCACAACCTGCCATCATGAATGGACGTGAAATGAATGGATTTGATAGAATTGCATCGGGTGAAATTAAATCTGCAAATGCAATCATATCTGCAATACTTATTGCTGATGTTCGTGTAAGGTCGGCATTGGGATTTGATAACCAGCCTGGAATATCCAATGCACTTCGTGAATGAACGAGTTTGGGGTGATAGACTGCAAGAATGATTGCATGATTCCATGTATGCATAAGTAAGAAAGTTTGAGCATAATTTGTCCGGGCAATGGCTTGGAAATTATGCACGTTGAATAGTAAGTCATGAGGTAAGGATGAGTGAAATTCTGATACCTCTTTTTGAATAGCTGCTAATGCGGTTTGAATATCTGCATGCGAATAAAGTTCGGCCGACGAATACCCATTTTGAGATCCTTTTCGTTTCCTTTGACTTGCATATGAATTTAATGTATCAGACACCTTACCTAATATAATCATCAATCGACATAAATGCGGGAAAGGGTCGGTGAGAATACGTCCATCAGGACTGAGTACAGTTTCACCAGACGTGATATCTCCAACTTCATGTTCAATATGCTCCATAGGAATTGTAGCCAATCTACCAGTTCCATATGAAATCTGCCTGTCCAGACAAAACACTGCCCAGAATACGCGACGGCGCTGATTAATTTGATCAATATTAACGGCAACAACGCCATCATCTCCTTGAG
Organism: Myxozyma kluyveri; assembly: GCA_030568365.1. Taxonomy (NCBI): domain Eukaryota; kingdom Fungi; phylum Ascomycota; class Lipomycetes; order Lipomycetales; family Lipomycetaceae; genus Myxozyma; species Myxozyma kluyveri. Next base: position 16,047 of record JAJLTX010000049.1, read on the forward strand.
AACTTTTGTGCAGGCCAAGATCATAACTCATTCGAATAGCCATTCCAGACCAAGACCAAAGCCCAGAATCATGATCGTCAGCGAACTCGTGATATGCCATTACTAAAAGGGCATATACGGTCTCAACGCTGGGTAATGCCAAGTGTGGGATTAAAAGTGTCTTTGCACGATCGGCGTATAGCTCAGCAAGTTGTTCGCCTTTGGGACCGGGGTTCTTGATGCGCTCTGCGATAGCAGCGATCGCGTAAAGCAGGCATTCGCCAACAACACCTTCTTTGATGCGTTCTTCGAGTTCAGCGCGGGGCATGTAGGGAAGCAGTGAGCCCATGTGTGCGTAAAACACGTCGATAGTCTCATTTGACGGAGTCTCTAATGATATACGAGGAGTGTGTGCGGTCTCCATATCATGCAAACCAGTATCGCCCGAGAAGGCCGAGACGGCATCTCCATTTTCAGACGCAATCGACTGACGATTATCCATTTCAGAGCTCCTGGTGAACTCGTGCTGCCCCACGACGAATGCATTCTGTGGCGGTGACTCAGACTGCGCAGAGACACTCAGGTTGACGGACAACAGACGAAACACGCCATTGATGGGCGGGGCAACAGAGGTTGGACCAAGCCATCTGAAGTACGGCTGCCTGACGAGGAGGCTCTTGGTGTGGGACCTGTCGGAGACCCATGAGTCGGATATCGCGTCGGAGAGCGGTGAGACAGAGTTAGGCTGGATGTCAGTGCGGAGTCGCTTGGGCTGTGGCGGGATTGGAGCGTCGGAGCCGGCGGAGAGGCGCGGCACGGCAGGCGCGGACTGAACAGACTGCAGCGGCGCTGGCGAGGGAGTCTTTGGGCGCTTTTTGGAGGAGTCGTGAGAGTCGTCGGAGGCGTAGACACAGTCGACGCTCTTTGCAGCGCAGACGGAGCAGGGCGAGGTTCCGGAGCATCGAGTCTATCAGATGCGGAGATGCCGCAGTTAGCAAAGACGGCGGATTTGAATGGAAAAGATGTATATGAGCTATACTGTACCTTTTTGCGCTTGCAGTATGCGCAGGCCCTCGACACTCTTTTCATCCGGTAGACGACACCGGGATCAAGTTCGACGCCGCCGTCGTCGCCAATGTCTGCGTCTGCGTCTGCGGCCTGGCCGGCGATTCGCGGCTTGTCAGTGTCGCGGACGTGGTGTGCGCGCACATGGGCGCCCAGCAGGTCGCGCTGGCCGTACTGGGCCAGGGCGCCGTCGACGACGAAGCGGATCCGGGTCGCCATGGGGTTGCGTAGCTTCACGGGAGGGGGGAGGCGGGAGCGTGGGCAGCAAGGGGGAGGGAAGGAGCTGTGGGGAGTGCGCGAGGACTCGAGGAGAGCGGCGGCGAGGACGGAGAGCCAGAGAGGCAATAGCGTGCTGGCGTTGTGCGGGCGAGGCGGGGAAGGGCATGGAGCACAGCGAACCGATCGACTGACTGCAGAGCGGCAGTCGCAGCGCCCACAGTCACTCACTCTCTCGGCCGGTGGCGCCAGAGCGTGCGGGGAGCGGCGCAGCTCCGGCGTTAAGCTGGCGCGATCGGGCGGGGAAGCTGCCGGTGCGGCGGTTGCGCTGCGTCCTGATAGGCCTGCGCCGGGTCTGGGCGACTGCGTGGCGACGGCGCGGCGACTCCGCGTCCGTTCTGGGCTGCGGCGCGAGAACAGTGCGGGGCCGGCAAATGAACGGCAAAGCGAGTGCTGAGACCGCGGCGACTGGGGCTGTGCCCTAACCGGATGGCGCGGGGAAGGGGTTGGGGAAGGGTTGGGGCTGGGGCTGCGAGCCACTGAGCAAGGGTCCGGTGGCGTGCTGACAGGCTGACACTCGTCAAGGGGGTCGTGGACGTGTTCTCCAACGCGGATTTGGAGACTGCGCGAACGCGTCGTCTGCGCGCCGTCTTTGCCCACCTCTGGTGCCGTCACCGCGCGAGACTCACTGCCTCGCTGCCGCGCAACTGGCTCGCATCTAACTCCGGGCGTCACTCGCGCTCTCGCTCGCATCCTCCGCCGAGACACCCCGCTGCCCCGGCCCTGTCACGCGCAGAATGGCCGGATCAAGCACCTATCAACAGGCAAGCACCGCACGCTGCGACCTTGCTTATATCCTCCTGATTCCCCTCAATTCGCTCTGCCGCCGCTGCGTCCTCTCGCCGGCCATCGCTGATCTCGACTTCACCAGCTGCGAACTAAACAAGAATCAACAGGCAAGATGACCGTCGACCTCGAGAAGCCCGACAGCGAGCGCATCGAATCAGCGCTTTTCAACGTCTCGCCGGACATCTTTGTTCCCGAATCTCATTTTGTGCGCTACCTGCCCTTTGGCTACTCTCCCACGCGATGCATCCGCCTCAAGGGTAAAAAAATGATGTACGCAACGCTCACGCTTGCAGGCATGGCCATTCTCTTCTTTGGCTACGACGCAAGCTGCATGAGCCAGGTCAACACCAATCCGGACTACTTACGTCTCATGGGCACTGATTCTGGTTCCGAACGTGATGCTGCAGCAATTGGTGGCCTTGTGAGTATTTGGTTTTTGGGATTTCTTATCGGCGCTCTCATGGTTGGCTATCAAGCAGACAAGATCGGACGTCTTCGTACAATCGGTTTGGGAAGTCTCTGGGCAATCCTTGGTGCCGCATTGCAGGCTTCGGCTCAAAATTTCACCTGGATGATGTTTGCGCGAATTATTGGCGGAATAGGCTGCGGTCATCTTAACACGGTCGTGCCTATTTGGACTAGTGAGCTGGCTGATCATCATCTGCGTGGTGCGTTTGTTGCTGTTGAGTTCTCACTCGCCATTCTGGGTCAAATCTTTGTCTTCTTCTTGGAGTATGGAGCTACCAAGACTCAGTCGGCGTCATTTGCATGGAGATTCCCTCTTGGTTTCCAAATCATCTTCCTGATCTCCATCATCGTCGTCGTTCCATTCTTTCCTGAATCACCTCGTCACCTTGCCAAGACAGGACGGGTAGACCAAGCTCGAATGGTCCTCGAGCACTGTCGTCTCAACCCTGAACCGGCGCTGATTGAGAGTGAAATAAATGAGATTTTAGACGCAATCACATTAGAATCGACTTCTGCAACACATACTTTCTACAGCATGCTGTTTGTCAAAGATGGATTGCATACTCGTCGTCGTGTATTACTTGGTGCAGGCATTCAAGTTATGCAGAAGTTCACTGGAATTGATTTCATGACCACATATGCGCCTCAGATGTTCACATTAGCTGGATTTTCAGGTGATAAGTCAACTCTTCTGGGTGGTTTCAATTTCATTGGTTATTTCTTTTCGCTTGTTCTTTCGATTTATCTTTCAGATCGCGTTGGTCGTCGCAAGTTAATGTTAATTGGTTGCTCATGCATGGGTGTTGTTCTCATTATTGGTGGAGTGTTATCTCATTTTGTGGTTCAATACGTTGACAGCAACCCCCATAAAACCGAACAACTAGCAGCTGGCGTTGCGACGGTTCTCTATGTATTCTCGGCAGTTTATGGTGCAACCTGGTTAACAACATGCTGGGTTTATCCTACTGAAATCTTTCCATTAGCATGTAGAGCTAAAGGAACGGCGCTTGCAACTGTTGCATTTTCAGTAAGTGGTGGAATTGTTAATGAGATTGTTCCATATTTAATCACTTCTATTGGATTCTGGACATTGATTTTATTTGCTCTTACAAATATCGTCATGTTAGTTCCTATTTATCTATTCTATATTGGTACGTTGCACTTTTTTACTAAACAATAACTCCTACTAATTTTATTTCAATATAATATAGAAACCGCAAAAAGACATTTAGAGGATCTTGATCTTTTATTTTCTAGTAATTCGGTATTTGTATGGGAGGCAGAGAAGGAATATGCACTTGCTAAAGATGAGAAGAGGAGACAAAGTAGTCCACAAGATGCTTTATAATAAGACTGTAAGTGTTTCTTAATTGCAATGCTTATAAATAAATTGATATACCGTATACTCTACATCTGCGAATGAATGACGGCATTCCTACAGGCCGCGGGATAGCACAAATATTCGTCATTTAAAACCTCAACTGTAAATGCAATTTGTACGAGCCGGGGAAACAAGCGGCAACCCCGCCAAACCGCCGGCGTTCACACCGGTCGTCGACCGTGCGGCTTACATTTTGGGAGGAAAAATGCGGGGGCTTAGTATGGGGCATTCCGCTTGTGGAAGTCCCAGTTACCGCTGCTCGATTGGTTTTTGCGAGGAAAAGGGGAGCATATAGAGGGTAGAAGTGGTGAAGAGGAGTGTATTCGGAGTGTGGCAGTGTGGTGCGTGTTAGGGACGAGGGATGGGAATGGTGGAGGGCCGTGGTTAGGTTGTGGAGTGGACCCGGCGGAGTGAGACGCGCGCGGTCTTGGATCCGGGCCTGCGAGACACCAGGTTGTATAAAGGATTAAGGGCCGCCGCCACCTGGCCAGAAAGCGCTCGATCGAAGCTAAGTTACCACAAGTTCACCACTGTTCAACAAGCGTTGTTTATACATTTATTATGGCTCCAGTTGCTTCAGATTCAGCTCTTCCTACTTACCGTATCGTCGTCGGTTCAGATGACGCCGGCTCATCATACTTGGCAACCTTGATTAAGGATTTACAATCACATCCTCAAGTTTCTAAACTTCAAGTTGTCAATAATGATGAGAAAGCATACAGTACAGTCGCAATCGAGGCAGGAGAATTAATTGCATCAGGAGAATATGATAGGGGAATTTTAATTTGTGGAACTGGACTTGGAGTTGCAATTTCAGCAAACAAAGTACCTGGAATCAGAGCAGTTACAGCACATGATTCATTTTCAGTTGAAAGATCAATCTTAAGTAATGATTGCCAAATTTTATGTATGGGTCAAAGAGTCATTGGTGTTGAATTAATGAGAAGATTGGCTAAGGAATGGTTGACTTATACTTTTGATGTTACATCGGCTTCAAAGGATAAGGTTGACATTATTGTCAATTATGAAAAGGCTGGAAAACTCACTGCTTGAATTTAATTATTTATTTTAGTCATTTCTACAAGTATAGCTTATGTGTTTTGTGAGAGGTTACCACGCAAATTTAAAAGCGAATAAACAATACGATTCCATTTGAGCAAATTTACAAACAAACTAAATACAATTCCAACCCCATACTTAATACATGTACCTAAAATTCATATTTTCACGATCAGTTAAATCTTCAAATGCGTGAGATAGATCTAACTCTTCTTCGATTGGAGTTCCATGTTCGTTAAGTTCGGCAGCAGCGTTTGTGATTTTTTTCCGAAGAACATTTTGTCTTACAAGCCAGATTCTTAAAAATATTAAAACTAAAATTAAAAGTGCATAGCATCCCATGTGAACTCCAAATGCTGTGAAATATCTTGGCGCGTCTCTTGATAAAAAGACTTGTGGTCCAATGCAATTTCCAACTGCCCATCCAACGAAATTCATTGCGATCGCTGTGGATTTCTTGGTTTGTCCGGCAACATTGCGTGAGACCATTGATAATCCAAGTGTTGCTGTTCCCCAGAATGAAAGTGTAAGGTAATAGCAGAAGAGAAGTGCCGCTCGTCGAGTTGTGGTTCCATCATTCTCAACAGTCATAAGTACAACAGTTCCTGCAATTGATGGAAGAACGTAACAAAGACCTGTAAGAATGATCTGATTTGTCTTGCCTGAAATCCATGCAGAAGAAAGTAAAATGACAATAAGATAAGCGCCAAGAACCATTGCGAGAAGCTGAGTTTGAAGAACTGTGAAACCAAATGAAGAAATAATGATATTTGCAAAAGCACCAAGACCAGATGTTGGAAGTGCAGTTAAAAGCTGAATCATCGGGTAACACCAAACTTGAGGATCTTTAAAGGCATCAAAAACTTGTTCTTTGCGGAAGATCTTGTTTTGAAGACCCGTTTGATTCGCTCGAACTCGCTCAACCATTAAATGCTTATCTTCTTCACTCCAACAATTTGCTTTCATGGGGGAGTCTGGCATGTACCAACCAACAAAGACACCCCATACAATCGAGATACAACCGTATGTCAGGAAGAGAATTTGCCACGAGCTAAGTGCAGCACCTTCGATTAAAGTAAAGCAATAAGCAAGAATACCACCAACAATTTGTTGGCCACCATTCATCATATACCAGAAAGCGACAGTTGCAGCCTGTTCTTCGCGACGATACCACATTGCTGAAAGAACAATGTTGATAGGTTGACAACATGTTTCAAATATTCCAAGTAATGTACGAACAACGATTAAGTCTGTAAAGTTGGTGCATGCTGCATGACACGCAAGTGCGATCGACCAACAGATAATGTTCGCTGAGAGATACTTGCCGATTGGAACACGCTGAACAATCCAGTTGGTGGGGAATTCCCAAAAAAGGACGGCGAGATAGGTGCATGTTGTCAACCACTGGTACTGTTGGCCAGGACCGTCGATTCCAGTATCCTCACGAATACCCATAATTGAAGCAAATGAAAGCGTTCCCTTGTCGATCGCTTGTAAAAAGTATGTGATAATCATGACTGGTAAGATACGACGATCGACCATGCGCCTGAGTCGTCGATTGGTGACTTCGTCGATTTCAACACCAGCAGTGCCCGCGTATTTGGCAACCTCGGCATCAATGCGCGAGTAGTCAGGCTTTGTGAACTCCTCGACATGGTGCGACGCTTCCTTGTCGACAGCGATTGTCTTCTCGCGTTCCAGATCGGCCATTCTGTGCGACGTGATGTGAACGGTGATGCGGAGTGGTTGTCGTGAAGCAAGGCGAAAGTCGGCTGGCCGCGGGCAGTTTAAGAAGCAGAGCCTGCGGGGCGCGAGGATGCGGGGCAGATGCGGGGAAGCGCCTCCAGGGCCCCCGGCTCCCAAGCGACAAGCGATGCCGGCGCCTGTCCCAGCGCTGTCGGCACAAACACTGACCGATGCCTTCTAGCGACTCTCGGGCCGGTGTCTGTGCAGTGCAAGATGAAAGCCCAGGACCGCCGGGGACGGGGTTCTGCGCTGTGGGCGACGCGCTCACCGCGCTCGTGAACGTAAACCCCGGCGTAGAACCCCCGGAAGCCCCCACTGGTGCGGGGGCGGGCCGAGGCGCTGAGCCTGACCGCCAGCCAAGAGCCGATTAAAGTTACAGGCGCCGCACAGACGCCCCCGCGACCCGCCCCCATTGTCTCGCTCCGCCTGAGTTTCCGTCCACCGGCTATATTAACCCTCTGACTTCTGCGTCCGCGAACACCGGTTCCCCAGGTTTGTTCCGTCAACAAACCTCCGAGATCTGCGAGACAGCGAAACAGCGAGACAGCGAGACAGTGGGAGTGGAGCGGGGGCTTACAGCAGGGGGTGAATCTCGGTGCCTGACACTTTAATATGCCGCTTTGTCTGAGTACACTCGTTTATAATAGCTGAGTTCCAGTACTGTATTATCTTCCTCAATAATCCGATTATCAGTAAATTCTATCGCAGCTAAAGAGCACCAATACACTTCTTGATATAGCTCACAAACTTACCCTAACGCGATTATCAGTAAAGCGTATATAGACCGCGAGGAAACAAACAAAAGACCACAGTCGCAGACTGAAGTGACAAACAGACTGAATATGTGGAACGGACACGCAGTGAATCACCCCGCTCTTGCAACAATAACAAAATATAAAATAAGACAACCGAACACATACTGTAGCGTCACCTGTCATCAATTGAGGGTATAGTGTGTAATGCGCCACTGTTCTCGAAGCTTTAACCATTGATTTAAAAAAATAAAATGCCGTTACTTTCATATGCAAGTTACTACCGAGTCTTGAGTCGGATATGGCAGTAGTAGCATGCTGACATCCTCCAAAATAGCCAAAACTATTCCCATCAAGCGAGCAGTTTTGAAAGTCGAGTTAGCTAGCAAATGCTTGACTATTAATAAGGTTGAATAGTTGCAGTACTGAATTCCATCGGTAGAAGTGACGAATGGAATAAAGTAAGTCTTGAGCTGGAATAGAGCAGATCCCGTATGAAAATTGTAGGTAGCTTTTTATATCTGTTCTATGAAGGATTCGTCAGTTTACCTTCTTATAATCGCACGAGGCTGAAGTCATCTATATCGTCTGCTTTCCGTGGCAAACAGGTCAAACAAACCTGTTCCAGCGATGTGTGCAAATAATAACCTGCCGGTTTTCCGAAGATTTAGCAGTCGAGGCGATCGCTTTCTGGTGCGCATTCTTCTTCTTGCCGGTCCATATAAACCCAATCAAAGCTGATAGTCATGCGGACATCTTTCGAAAACTGTGCAGTAACAAATGCCATATGCCTCCATGTAGCGGTAGCAATGTGCAACTCCCTTAGTCTGCAGATAGTCGAGGTAGTGCTCTAGATGAATTGGCTTCATACGGCGAATCCTGTAGCCCAGCGGGATCTGCAATCTTTGGCTCAATTATCAACATCTTATTAAATCCACATCATATACCCATTTTAATACCAAAAAAATCAAACTTTAATCGCATTTTGTAAATATGAGCACCCGCTGAGCACCAGCAGTCGAAGTGCGTTAAAACGCGTGAAGATGTCACGCGAAAAGAACACCCGTCAAGCGCGCGTAACTTGCCTTAAGAGCTGACATTAAAACAAGGGTATCGTGCACGGAACTTTCCCCGCAGTGCTTCACTGTTCACAGCCAGTTACGGTAAATGAACCGTCACGCATCCTATATACATTCCTACCTGTCCAATGCGATAATTTGTTTTCAACTCCACAATTGCTCAATTGCTTTCATTTTTGTTTAAATATTCAACTGATATAAAATGGCTGTCTCCACACCTGTTATCATTGATGATAAATCACCTCTTTGTATTCCATTTATTCTTGAACGCCTAGCTCAACATCAACAACAATATTCAAATGCACCTTCAATTCCACCTTTTTTCATCGGATTAAATGGATTACAAGGAGTTGGTAAAACTACGTTAGTAACTGCACTTGAACAAACATTACAAAATGATCCGTATAAATTGGATGTTGTTGTATGGTCAATTGATGATTTATATTTAACTAGAAATGATCAAGTTTCATTAGCAACAAGTCAGCCAACCAATAAACTTGTTCAACATAGAGGAGAACCTGGAACACATGATATGAAACTTGCAGAACAAGTATTTTCAGCATTAAAAGAACGGAAATCAACTTTAATTCCAAAATATGACAAAAGTCAATTCTCTGGTAAAGGTGATAGAGCACCTGAAAGTGAATGGAATGCTGTTAATCAAGATGAAAATAAAACCATTTCAGTCGTTTTATTTGAAGGTTGGTGTGTTGGATTTAGAGCATTAACCGATGAACAAGTTGAAGAGAAATGGAAAGAAAGTATAAAACAACACGAAGAAGCAGAAGCATCAAATACGATTATTAGAACAACGTTATGGAAGCATAGTTTGCAAGATTTATTATTTATTAATACTCAACTTCGAAATTATAATGTAATCTCAGATTCATTTGATGCATTTGTTCATATCGATGCAATTAATACTGATTTCGTTTATAATTGGAGATTACAGCAAGAATCTCAATTACGTGCAAATACTGGTCGTGGAATGACTGATGATGAAGTTATTGCTTTTGTTGACGGTTATTACCCTGCTTATGAATTATATACAGATGGATTAAGAAAAGGTGTTGTTCATGGTAACGAAGGAAGACAATTACGAATGGTTGTTGATGAGAAAAGAATGGTTGTTAGATGTGAGATTATTTAAATCAATTGTAGAATGAGCACACGCATAGTCGCTATTTAAGTGAGTTTTTGTTTACGTATATATAAATCCAAAGAATTTCTAGAAGATATAGATCTATGTATCAATTAAAAAGCACGAATACGTAACTACAAAAGTAAAACTCATAAACCACATAAAACACACACACACACACACAGACACACACAGATTGCCAAACTCTCAAACTCATACGCGCTTTCGTATTTTTTCTACCATTCCACTAAAGGAATAATAAATTAATAAAAATAAATAGAATTGAGAATGCAAAAACTAAGAAACATTTAATTTAAATTTAAATTTAGATTCAATGTGATTTTTAAATCAAATGTTATTTTATGAAGCTTGAGTAGGAACTTCACTTATTTCATTACTTAAAGTTCTCCAATTCTCAGCAAATAATTCAGCATATTTCAATCTTTCTTGAGCGTAATCTTGGAATAATTTAGCAACTCTATATTTAGTTTGTTGAAAATAAGTAAGTTCATCACGTAAACATTCTTTGATTAACCATGATCTTGTATGTTGTTCTTTAATCATGGCACGATCACGATGAATTGCTGAATCAATTCTTTCAATTTCGGATTGTTTGAAATCCGATCGATTACGCATTCCTCCTAATCGAGTTTCATTGTTTGCAATCCGACGCTCAAGCAATGTAATTTGATTAACATCAAGTTTCTCAGTTCGATCAAATAACTCCTTGATACTAATTAAAGTATCTCTATGACGTTTGAAATCTTCAAGAACACCAATTTCCCATCCGCGAGATTCATCTTCAAGTAAAGTTTGTGCATTGTTAAGATACTTTGCGACATTTTTAATACCATCATTAACAAGGTTAAGATCGCTTGTATCAACAGAGTATGTGCGAACAGTAACTTCTTGAAGAGTACCTAATGAATTTGCAAATCTTTGATGATCAGCAGCAACTGATTCTTGTCGTTTCTCCATACGATCAATAAGAAGACATAAATGTGTATAAAGTTCTGCTTCCATCTTAACACCATCTTTAACTTCTTCCCAACGTTCAGCTTCAGCTGCATTCCATGATTCAATAAGACCCGCAGGAAGTGCACGACCAATGAACTCATCTTCAACAGAAACAGAAGCTTGTTTGCGCCAAACTGAAAGTTCAGTTGGAACGGTTAAGAACATAACGACAAGTTGTTCACGGTTGAGAACGGGATGCTTGATAAGCTCGTTAATGAAACGAGAAAGACCACGACGACGGCGTTCAAGGAAAAATTCATCAGATGAGAGATAATGCCCGTTAACTGCAAATCTCTTGGGTGGCAGAAGTGGCAAGATGCGGAACGGATAACGTTTAAGTAAGCAGTTAAGTAACCAAACAAAATCGCTGTATCTGCGCACAACACGATATCCACCTCGAGCAAGTGTACCGTCAGCAGATGGAACAGATTGTCCCTCAAGTAAATAGTTGACATGGCGGAACATGAAAACACCTTCCTTCTCAGGTATTATTGTCACACGGATACGGTCTGACTCGTGAGCATCGTAGTAAGGCTGAGCGCGAGTATATGGAAATGATGGAACGTAATCTGGGTCGTTAGGATCACGTTCCATATCATCCTCCTCATCGACATCCGAGTCATCATCTTCAACAACCTGAGCATTTTGTTGAGGAGTGATGATTGGCTCATCAGTATATAATGACTCATTAAGATTCTTTGGTCGAGCAAGCTCATTATAATCAGCACCAAGTACAGATGAATAGTTTGTGTTAAACTCGGATGAACCTTGGTTATAACGAGATGCAGCGACAGGCGCTGCATAGGCACTTGTCTGACCGTAAGAGTTTGTCGTATCGAAGTTACCGTATTCATCAACGTCATTAGAGTAACCATTAGTGTTTCTGCTGGAAGTAGCAGTGTTTGTATAGTCGTTAGTGTTGTTGGTGCTGTAGTTAGTGTAATTGTTGGCACCGTAATCTGAGCCGAAAAGGTCTTCATTCTCATCCTCTCGTGTGCTGCTAAGAATATCATTTGAGCGCGATGTACTGTTGTATGCACTAGTCGATGGAGTGTAACGAGATGATGAAACTGTTGAGCTCATAAAGTTATCATCGTCATCTTGCGAAGCCCAAGGGTCGGCGACAGGAGGAGCCATAGCTGGTGGAGATGAGGGTGATGGAGGAGTTTGCTCAGCTGGTTGTATAGGTTGTTGTTGAGGTTGAGGAATTGAAACTGGCGCAGGTGCAGGTGCACGAGATGAAGAACCAAAGATTGATGACGCAGTACGTCGGTTGGTTGATGGACGTGGAACAGGCGCGACTTTGGGAGCTGGTGCAGGTGCTCGACGGTTGGATGCGGGGCGAGCGGATGGAGCTTGAGCTGGAGCTGAGCGCTGCTGTGGGCGGTCGTAGCGCATTCTGGTTGATGGCAAGCCTGGCGAGAACTGTTAGCACATGAAATTTGGTTTATTAATTGAGGTAGAAGAAGAACCTACTGAAGCGACGAGCGTCAACCGAGTCAAGCGAAATATCGTTGTCACCTTCCTGAACAAGACCAATGAGCGCAATCGCGACACACCATGCACCGCGGTCAATACGATTGTCTGGCTTGCTGCGAATGATTAAACTAATAATCTGTTCTGCTTGAGGGGTACCGGCGAGGCCAGCACGCTCGATAGCATGACGCACGCTCTCGACTGAGACTGCACCATTGACAGGGTTCTCAGCCATGAACGAGTCACGATAGGAAGCAGGACACTTTGTCGGGTCAAGCATTGTTGAAATAGTTGGCTTCTGCGACCGACCGACGGGGAGAGACCATTGGTCGTCACCACCGCCGCCGAACATGTCAGAGGCAGAGGTCATGACGGCAGCAGCGGCACCTCGGGCAGCGCCACGAGCTGCGGTGGCACCAAAGGCACCGATTGCGTCGTCAGCCTGGCTACCGAAGAGTGAGTCTGCATTCGAAACAGACGAACGAGTTGTAGCCATTGAAGTTCGTGGAGTCGATTGCTCAGCTTCGCCGAAAAGCGACGAGCGCACGGTGCTCGACGAGTTGCGCGTCGAGACGGGCTCGTAGTCGTCGCCGAAGAGAGACATGGCTTCGGTGCGTGGCGGGACGCTGGACGGAAAGCAGGAGACGGTTGGAAAGGAACTGTCCTGGGCCGGGAAGAAGTCGGACGAGGACGAGACGGGGCGACTTGGAGGACGCGCGGACGAGTAGAGGACCGGAGAGCACGAGCAGGTTGGACGGTCGACGGTGAGCGCGCACGCTGGAAGCGGAAGCCATGAGCACAGAAGACCAGGAGCCCAGCAGGCCAGGGTTGGGGCACGCCGCCCGTTATCAGTGTCAGCCCCTGCAGTCCCAAGCGAGCGGCACAAGACCCGCGTGCACCGTTCTGGGCGCGGTACCTGGGCCTATCGGATCTGCGCTGCTCCTGCTTTGTTCCTCCGGGACTTCAGTTGCGTTGAGAACCAGCTGGAGGTGGAGTTCTACGAGCTGGTTACTGCAATTGCCGGTCGTGATTTGTGAGAATGCAGATCGTTGTTCAAAATACTCACTCAGAGACTGAATTCAATTAACCTTCAAAGTGGCCTCGATAGTTCAACGCCACTTATCGCTCGCCGCCGCTCCGCCATTTCTCGCAAGTTGTTTTACGTATCACAAACTGATTTGATTGCTACTATTCCTCGGTTCTACAATTCTACGAGACCTCCTACATAAAGATTTATATATAAAGATTTCGGCTATTTGCCATAATATTAAAATGATAGATAGATAGATAGATACGCATGCCATGGACAAAAATATAAAGATTTCAAATTTCACTTTGTCAAACAAAAAAAAAACCGGATCTGGTAAAATTTCAAACAATAAAATTAAATGTAGATGTAAAACGAAAATATAAATGAATAAATGAAAAAATGAAAAAATGAAAAAAATAAATTAAATAAATGTAGAATCGATCTCTAAATAAAATCTCTGTACCAACTTCAGAAAATATATCTACCCCATATGAATCAACAACAATTTAAATAACCAAAATGCAACCAAAATAACCATAAACAACCCATATTAATAAAGAAAACGGCTTTTGAAATGAAGAAATGAAATTGAAATAAATGAATACGTGACAATAATCAAAAGCCAGTAAAAATAATATTATACATGCAACCAATAATTCGTGTAAGAAAATTTGACCCCAAACCAACTAGATATAGTTGATAAAAGTTCTGTGATACTTCGTAGTTTGTAATATAGTTTTTCTTTTTTTTTCCTGTTATATCTGTGTGGATAAAATGTGTAACGGAGTCTGAGTGATGAAATAACTTTCTTAAAATTTATTCATGCATGCAATATATCTCAAATACGTAAAACGCCCCACACCCACACATTACATCATCTCTCTCTTGAGCGCAGTCTTCTCATCAACAGTAATATCAGATGCTGTCTCAATATCTGTTTGGATTGAATCCTCCTCAAGCTCTTCTGGAACCTCATCCTCCATAGCCTCAATCTCACGTGTCTCGTCCTCCTCGTTCCAGTTTCCTGGAGTCTCGAAAATGCACTCATCAAGAGCCTCAAGTGCTGCCTCAATAGTTGGGAAATATGCTGGCGCGTGTCCATTGTATGAAAGCAACTTACTTAAACCCGCCCGATGAAAAAGTCCCATCATCTTCTTGAGAGTTGGCATCCGTGCGAATAAAACGTACTTGCCCTTCTTTCTGTACGCGCTGACAATTGCAATCAACACCTTGACAGCGGTAGTATCACAAGCATACATGCCCTCAAGATCCATAATGACATTCTGCTCACCACGACGTTGAGCAGGTAATGATGGATGCATACGCATGGTACCATAACGCTCAAGACGAGTGAGACGCTGTTGAAGTTCACCAGAGTTGGCGAATGTCAAAGGCTCGGGGATGCGAACAAGGAGCACATTAGGTAAGTGCTCGAGTGACGTAAGGTCATCCTCGTCAACATCGTGTGATGGCAAATCAGCATTGCGGAATGATGCGATTGAGCCAGGAACACGAGCCAAAACTTGAATACGAGCCTTGGTAGCAATCTTGAGGATCTGAACAAGCGAGATGGCAATACCAAGAGAAACACCAAGCTGAAGCGACAAACCAATAGTGACACCCATGACAATGATCACCATGAATAAATCATCCCAAGCATGAATCTTAACATAATTGTACAAATCACCAGGAAGCTCCTCAAGCAGGGCAAGGCAAATAAGACCAAGCACAGCCGAAAGAACAGCACGTGGAAGATAGTAAATCAACGGCAGCATACCGAAAGTGACGATGATTGTTGAAACAGCGAATACAATCGATGCCATCTGAGTGCGAGCACCGGAAAGCTTGTTGGCTTTGCTGCGACCGTATCCACCGATTGAAGGAAGCGCGAACATAAACATACCGAGCAAGTTAGCAGTACCAAGAGCAACCAATTCACGGTTCATTGAGATGGTTGGGTTCTTGGGTGGTGCAACGGTAGGGTCAGTTGGTGGGTCGGGGAAGATGTTCTTGGCGATCACAGCAGACTGGAAGAAACCGACAAGCGCGATGATGAAAGTTGCAGACAGAATCTCGTTGAGATGACTGACTGCGTCACTTGAAAGTGGATTTAATAACTCAACGTCAGGTCTGTCGACACGACCAACAATTTCGGCACCTTTGCCATACCAGTCCAGCTTGTACGACATGATGATCGAGAAAATAACGATGAGTAAAATATCGGGGAAGTAGACGAGGAATTTTAAGCGCTTGAATCCGCGAAGATAACGGAACAAGATGATGATACCGAATGCGATGAAGGAAACAGCAGCAGTTAAACCGTGAGCGTTGCCGAGATTGGTGAGAATGAAACCAAGCTTGACTGCAGCTGACTGCGACGGAATACCCTGCATGGCAGCAAGAGGTGCAAGACCAAGAGCAGCAATGAGAGTGTCCATGGTCAGCACGAAACCAACAGCCGAGATGAAACCACGCAAAAGACCAGCTGAAAGAAGCGAGTCGAGGAAGCCAAGACGAAGGAAACCCATGGCGAGATACATAATGGCGAAGATGGCACTGATGAGACCCATGTACATGATGGCGCGCGATTCGGCCTCCTCAGGCGATGGATTGCCAGCAAACACAAGAGGAGAGATGGCCTGGCCGATCATGACAGCGATTGCTGGCTCTGGGCCAGTGACCATGACGGGGACGGTTCCCATGAAGGCGTAGACGAGTTGAGGGAACGCGAAACCGAAGAGACCGTACCGCTCAGGAACAAAGCAAAGCGTGCGAGCGTACGACAGAGCGAGAGGAATGTTGAACGACGCGACGGTGAGACCAGCGATGATGTCTCCGGCAAGGGCGGCCTTGACGTTGTAGTGTGGAAGCCATGTCAGAATTGGCAAGTAGTACTTGAGGTAGTACTTTGATTTCGCACGGAACCGATCGCGACGGCGATGTGAGTAGAGCAGCGGGTCGACGTTCTCTGACTCTTGCACCTTCTCGCGGACTTGAGTCGCGCAAGACGAAAGCGAAGTTGATGACGCGAGCGCGCCGTACTCGGCCGGTGAGTGGCGAGCATGGCGGTTGTGAAGGTGCGCGGGCGAACCCGGCCGGCGCGGAGCACCAAGGATTGTCGAGTCGTCAGCCAGCGTGGCGTGGTCCAGAGCAGTATACTCTGAGTCTGAGGCGGTGGCAGAATCGGCGGCCTGGTGGCTGGCGGAAGTGAAGGAGAGGATTCGGTTGCGGAAGTAGGAGAATCCGTTGGCAGAGGCCGTCGAGTTGAGCGAGACCTGATCGGACGCGAGGAGGTGCGCGCGGTCTTCGGCAGCGACGTCGTCTTTCTCACCACGCATCGCGGAGACGGAAACGGGTCAAGGGGGGAGGAGGGTGGTGAAGTAGTCGCAGGAGTAGCAGCGCGGGGAGGAGCGGGCAGCGAGTTAACAGGCCACGCCGCCTGCGCCAGGCTCTGCAGGCTCTGGGCAGAGTCTGCTCCGGCGAGACTGGTGCCCCAGCGCGCTGGCTCCCGTCTGGCTGGCTGTCGGCTCTCGCTGCTCCAGAGCCGGGCGATCCAGGGCTAGGGCAGCCTTATCGCCGCCGCAAGACGCCCGAACGGGAAGGCCTACGCCGGTCACGTGGTCTGTTCGCTGGAATGCTGCGCTGCCCTAAATTTAGTGCGGCCGCAGAGACAGCCCAGACATCCCGATCTCAGACTGTCTGGAAGATAGACGGCACGGCTTTTCTAACTGTGGGGTAGGCGCAGTCAGCGCTCTGTCTGTTGTTCACATACAGCGCTGCCACCGCCGGTCGCAGTCTGCAGCCTGCAGCTTACTGTACAGGCGGCAAGTCCGCGATCTGCAGGTCTGCTGTTCTCTGTTATAAATTCTATTTTACGAGCTTATAGCGCTACTGGGCCGTGTTGACTTGCAGACAAGAACAATATACCGTATAGTATAAGGCCGTATGTAAAGACAGTAAGAAGTTACGACGTATAAGATCGAAATAAACTACAGAGACTTCAAAAATGAGAGATAATTAAAACCGTAATATTCGTATCGTATATGTTACACCGCACTCTGTCCTCTCCAAAACATTCAACCGGACAGCCTGATTCACAATCCAACCACCATTTTTTAAGATCCAAACCCAAACAAATCGACTTCTTCCTGCTTGCGCCAATTATACTGAAACTGTGATCTTTCCTGATCCTCAGTTTTCATTTGCACCTCGTGCTATAGACTGATGCTGTCGTTGGTCCGCAATCAGTTGACACCATGCTCCCAGCATTCCACGCTCATGCAGTTCTCAAAATCAAATGCAGTCCACTGCCAGTCTTTACTATCCCGCTCATCTCACCAACCTTGAGTCCTAAGACTGCATCTTCAAATTCCTTTTGCATCTCGCCTTTACCGAAGAATCCCAGATCGCCACCCTTTCGCGCAGACGAGCAATCTGACTCGGTGAGTGCTAGCTCTGCCAGCGTCTTCTCGCCGCTACGAATCCTTGCCTCCAATCCAGCCAAAATTACCCGTGCATCGTCTTCAGATCTTGTGATTGTCTTTTCCTTCCATGATGATGGCCTCCTGCTGCCGTTGTGCTTGACAAGCAGATGTGACGCGCGAACTTTCTGCGCAAGATGTTGTTGTTCCAGTGCTGCTGCGGGGAGAATATACGAATGGTTTGTCGCCATATAGTTCTTGAGCACGTTTCCATCCGTTCCGGCTGGAGGTTCCCACGTTGATTCTTGTGTGTTGGGGTTGAAATAATATGGAATGTTATGCGACCTCGACAGACGTACCTCCCACGACGGTGGCAGCCCAGTCATAGCCATCATGATTTGACTATTTGGCAAATGTGCCTTTGTTGTTCGACTATATCAGCCTCCACTTGAGTTTTTGTAAATTCAAGAATTTACTCGACTTGTGTCGATCGTTTCGTGCCTGATCGTCAGAGTAATGTACTGTTTGTAGTGTGGTGATTTGTGACGGCGGCGCAAAAGCAAAACAACTCTCGCGTGCACTGGAAAACTCCCAACGCTTCGACGCCGGAGCTTTTCGCTTCTCTCCCGCTCAATCGCGTGATCCCATTCATCTCCATTATGCCACGCTGCTGCAGTTCAGTATATATTCTTGACTGTATATCTCACTGTGTTGTGTAAGCTGTGACGCAGGAGTGTGCTTTGATAATTCCCTAATGCGGTTCTGCTTCTGTTGTGGCTGGATTCCGTTGATAGCGTTTTGGCTGGAAAGCCAGCTTCCTGCGATAATGACGCCGGCCAAAATCGCTACGCCTCAACTTATCAGGTATCTGCACTTGAGGTCATATTTGTACGACTCTTGATACCCCATTTTATGCTCCCCTGATGCGATATTGGTCATTCTTATCCTCCGGCTTCTTTTTGACCTGGCTTCGAGCTGATACCCCTTCCGCCGGATTTGGATGCTTGTCTAGTTCTGCAGGCCTGATCCCTGTCGTTCTCACCCCTTTGTATGCAAGACACCCCGCGAGTGGACCAGCGGTGCTGCCTCTTTAGGAACGCTTCTGCAGCTTTTGACGATCAGGCGACTGCGTGTGCGGACGCGTATATCTGGCGAAATGCCCACTACTTCTCACTGCACATTTGCGGTCCCTCTTCGTCGTTTGATCTGGTCGATGTACGCGTCTCAATCTCTCACACCGCTGCCCCAGCATAGCAAAAATCGCAATCATAATATGCTGAGGAATCTGGGGATTCTTCTTAGTCAATTTTTCTACGCAGTCATCAAGTTTCCACTTAAAGTGTACTACAAAATGCTAGGCCGTGCGAGCAAGTTCATCTTCTCGATCGGCGCGGGTCTGATCGTCCGCTCTGCAGCCTTATTCTCCTTTTACAATCTCTTCCGGAATCGCGATCGAAATGAAAGTTTTGATTCGGGTACTATTTCAAAACAGACAACGCACTCAAGGAAAGGGTCTGAGTGTTTCAATATCATTTCCGTTCTCGAGGCAGCTCCATCGCCAGCGCTCCCTACTCCATCTCGCACCACAACGCCGCAACCAACCGCCGAAATCGCATCTATTGATCTCAACGCACCAGAAAAATATACAACAGAGCATTTTCTCAGTTGTCCGGTTGATGATATTTACGGTCAAGATAGGATGTTTTACGCAGGATTTGTGAATCTCGCGCGAATGCCTCTGGAACTTACATCCAGCGATTAGTGCGAGACACGCGCAGTTGCAAAACATGTTTTTCGCTCAAAAGTTGGCTTTTTTGGTTGGTTGATTGTTTGCTTGTTTGTACAATATGTGTACATTACTGCTGTCATATATGATATAGTATTTATGTAAATAGCATTTGCGTAACTCGTCAATCTTGTCCTGAGCTGAGAGCAAGCTCGCGTCGTAAATGCATAATGAAGCTCGACACTAGCCCCTCAGACAACTCTGCTGTGTCCGCGTTCTCGGCAGTTGTATGGGATCCGAAACTCCGAACCGGCGCCATTTCAGTCCCCAGTGATCAGCTTTGTACTTAAGTGCGTCAGATCCCGCGGCACTTCCAGAGATCCAATTTATAAAGATATAGCCGAGAGTCATACCTCTGGTTTATCGGACTTTTAATTCTTCTAGCTCACTCCAAGTTCAGAGCGTCGATCGTGAATCGATTGGTATCGTACAAATGTACAGAATACACAATGGGAGCCGGAACTTATCGCAGCCACGTAGATCGCAGCACGGATTTGTTCTTGCGATGTTGGATCACCTGCCTAGTTGGGAAAGATCGTTTCAGAAATTGCTATGGGCGTCAATTGTAACACGGGAAGTATGGTTAGTTATGAGATTTGTCGGTGTACCTAAGATTCTTTCAGAGTGTTTTGATCAGCCATTACCCACAGTTGAACAACTTGAACCGCTTGTTGTTGGAGATCTACCCGTTCATGACTTTGAAGACTCTCCAGAGAAAATACGAGCGCGATCAATTGGATTGCAAGTATATATATCTTGTGCAGGATTAGCTTCAGTTATGCTTGAATTAATTTATCATTCTTTCAATCTAGAACTCGTAATACAGCTCAACATCATGGTATTGGTTAAGTAGCAAATACGTCAGAATGACGATAGTTTTTCAAGGTGGGCAAAACAACGTGATACTTTCGCAAGTCGGGATTTTTTTTAAGTAGTGGAACTGGTGTATCCAGTGCTGTATTAGTTGAGCAAGAACTACGATATACTGTAGGTGCCGTTAATGGTAGACCATCTTCGATGTTTGATGTATTTCAAGTTTATGGTTCACAGGATACCGCATATTCAAGCAACTCCATTCGCCATTCGAATCTATTAAAAACCTAAACATTTTACTGGCAAAATAAGATACAGCAAAACATTCAAGCTATTTACCTCAATGGGGAGATTCATTAATGATTTTACTATTATATGATATGCTTAAAATTTGTGTTGCAACTGCTGAGGAACATGCAAAAGCAGCTGAAATGAATCCTGGTAGACAAGAGTATAAGCAATCTTAAAGAGATAGAGTATTGAATGTCCAATATGCCATGTGTAATTAAAAAAAGTAGAATAATATCGATATAAAATATTATTTAAGAAAAGCGTAGTCCGAATTGCGATCTTCTTGTCTTCCCTCTCTCTTGATATATCTCTCCCCTCGCATGACCTAAGCTAACCTCCGCATTATCCTGGCATTCAGCCTAGATTAAAAATTCGCCATCAGATCAGATCTCAACTCGGTAACCATTATATTGAATTATCAAAGCCCAATCTAAGCCGTTTAAGAATACGCGCAGTTACCGTACAAACATCTGAGCCGATAGCCTCGGGGATTCAGATCACCTAAAGGTTTCTCTTCGCAATAATAAAGTCAGTTAATCGTTCTGTGAATGATAGGTATGTAAAGGATTTGAAGCAGTAAACTGCATGATACGTCTCCCCGTTCCCGTTATATACAAGCCAGTAAACTCAAGATCGTGAGAACGTCGTGTCTCGCATTTTCGCAGTGCCGGAATGCCGATGGAATCTCGCAGATGGACTTTCGCAATGGGCTGCTAGGTCGCTATATAAGTTGCCGCTCCGTTCCATTTCCTCCGCGCCTTCTTCTTTCCCTTGAATCCTCTTCGACCTTTACTGTCCAGTATCAAACCCCGCTGCCAGGCTGTTTGCGAATCCAGAGAGATCCGCGAGCATGAGAGAACTCTAGGAACCACCCCCTTGGGATCGCTCCCGCTTACCGCCTGCGCCGCGCGCTCGGCGATGCGCGGTGCCGCAAAACCCCGAGCCTGCTCCGTGCAGCTCCGGCGAGCGCTGGCGGCATCTCACTGGCTTGAAACTGCGCACTGCGCAGACTGTCCTGCCCGACACGCAGAATTACCGAGTGGCTTGGCTGGCTCATCGGACCCTGAATCATATCCACGCTCGGACGGAGACTATACGAGTCGAGGACTGGGTATTGTCGACTTGTTGTGGAGAGAGGTTGCACGAAGACAACCAGCGAATAAGCCAGTAACGACTGCTAGCGAGCACGGAGTTTATCGCAGGTGTTCAAGCCGACGCTGCTATAGCTGGGGACCCTTGGTTGCGAACTTCTCGACCTGCTGTATTTTCACTGTCGACTGTTCTTACCCCGGCATTTGAGACTGAGACAGATCTACCGTGTGTATACGGTACCTGCGTGCGTCTGTCCCTTGCTAAGACCCGGTAAGTTTCTGCTCAGTTCTTCTTTCGTCTTTTTCAAAACAACGCTCGACTAATACTGACCATGCTCAGCGTACGAGCGAGGTCTCTTCGAGACTCCGACATGGAATACGATAGTGTTCGCCAGCAACCGCAACCAATAGCAAATCCCTCCGATCCGAGATCTGTTAGTGCAGATGCTGGCACTCGCGGGTCGGAATCTCCAGGGACTGGGTCTGGCGCATCTTCACCTTCATCTTCAGCAGCTGGTTCGCCGTCTCGAGATTCTCATGCCGTGCGTTCAGGTCAGACCGGAGCTCACGCGAGCAATAAGAATCAGGATAGCATCCATGGTTCGAACTCAGTTCACTCGGCGTCAAATTCTTCAACACATTCATCGACTCAGCGTGCATGCACTCAATGTCAACGGCATAAAATTCGCTGTGTAATCGTTGGTATGGGTCCTTGTGTTCGATGTTCAAAGAAGGGATTCCTGTGTCGCATTGCACCAAGGAAAAAGCGTGCATCAAAGAAGGGTAATGCTACTACAGGAGCAAATTTGCAGACCACACAGAGTCCAGTTTCACGGCAATCTACAAGACTAAGTTCTGGTCGAGTTGACGAGAGCAGGATGTCAGAAGAAGAAAGTGATGTTGGCGAAGGTGATGGGTCTATGCAAGATGTTCGTGAGACTTCTCGTCAAGCTCAGGAGGACCCACAATATCCACCACCTATACAGCCTGGCACAAGTCAAACCTCAGCTGAGTCGGCTACACAACAGGCATTTTCAACTTTACTACGGGCAGGCAATGAGCTTAGTTCAGAGCGTGGTTCTGCTGCATTGCGCAATGCTATGGCATCAGAAAGACTTGCAGGTCAAGGCGAGAATGGTTCTGGTTCGATTGAAATGCTTCCTGAGTCAATGGTTCAAAGTACTATCTCACCATGTGATCAATATTCAGTCTATCTATCAACCGCATTCATGTGTGCGGATTTGTTTTCTCGGTCTGTTAAACTTGACTTGTTTCAAAGTCCGTCAAATTCTATTTCGACGTCAACGGGTGAAGCGAATTCAGTATTTTATCCACGGCCAGTCTTTCGTTCTCTTGCCGAAACGAGCGATAGTTCCATGTTCTACTTAATGTTTCCGGCAGATCCGGGATATCTTCGGGCTCGTGCTGGAAATATTGCTCAACCTGCTGGATATGATCTCATGTTACAAGAATGGCGTGCTGAATACGGTCCTCGACTGCTGGATATATATTTTAGAGAGGTTAATCCAAGTCAGCCTGTTGTTCATCGACGGCATTTTATGGAAGCATTCAAAGCAAAGAAAGAGTCATCTGCTTTGTTTCTGGCAATTTGCGCGGCTTCTATTTTACATAGTGACATTGGAGCCAATGCAGAAGACCGAAGGCAATTGCAATCTAAATTTTTACGTGCAGTTCTTTCACGTTTAACTCTTCGATTACTTATGCCATCTATCGAAGCAGTTCAGACATTTTCATTGGTATGTGAAGCAGCAGCTGATCGAGGTATCTTGATGCCTCATGCTGCGGTTGTATCTGCTGCAACAGAGTTAAGATTGCATGTTGATTGTTCGAACTGGGAAATCCCAGGTTGGGAAAGATCACTTCGAAAAGCTTTGTGGGCGTCAATTATTACTCGTGAGGCTTGGACAGTAATGCGGTTTGTTGGTGTACCTAAGATTCTTTCAGAGTGTTACGATCAACCATTACCTACTTTAGATGAACTTGAGCAACTTGTAGTTGGAGACGCATCAGGTCGCAGCTTTGACGATTCACCGGAGTTAGTACGATCACGAGCAATGGGATTACAAGCATTTATATCATGTGCAGAATTAGCTTCAGTAATGATTGAAGTGAATCGATCATTTTTTCAATCTGGAATTCGAAATAACAGATTGCAGCAAAATGTTGGTTTAGTAGCAGCAAATCTTGCAGAAGCATTTGAACGGCAAATTGAGGAGATTTTCGCGAAATGGACCAAACAACATAATACGCTTACTAGTAGTGAGAGTAGTGGAACAGGAGTGATTACACGTGAATTAATTGAGCAAGAATTATATGTTCCACTAATGGTAAATCATCTTCGATGTTTATTATATGTCAAGTTTATGCCACATAGAATGCCGCATATGCAAGCAAGTTCATTTGCAATTACGTTTAATTCACGATTTTTTGAGTCAGTTAAAAATTTAAATGAACTATTGGCTAAATTATGTACGATTAAACAGTCAAGTTATTTACCTCAATGGTGTGATAATCTAATGATCTTGGTATTGTATGATATGTTTGAAATTAGTGTGGCGACTGCTGAAAAACATGCCAAAGCAGCTGAACGTTTGGCTGCTTTAAATTCTGATAAACAAGCCAGTCAGAAATCGTTAAAAGATAGAGTATTAGAGTTGATGCTGACGGATCCACTTTCATCTTCAGTATTGGGTTACGCGTGTAATATGCTTCGTGTAATTGGTGAACTTGCTACAAAGTGGGAACAACCAAGAGATACATTTATAATGATGCTGCGAACTACAAAAACTCTAGGATTAGCTAGTTCAATCGAAGCTAAAAATGCTGAAATGGGGTATCCACCAATTGTTGGAATTCAATCATCAACTGGTCAAGGTGGTCCAATTTTTTCTGCACAAGGAACAGCTCAAGCTCAACATAATGCTCAGCAAGTAGTTGCTTCAGCTCAAGCAGCACAGGCTCAACAACGCGTATCTTATGTTAATTCACCGTGGCCATCTTCTGTGAGAGGAGGACCTTCACCAGCACAGCACGATGGAATGATCAGCAATGGAATGCCGGTGCAAGGTGGACCTCCTCAAGGTATATCTGCTCAAGGAGTGCCTACAATGGCTCCACGAGCACCATATCCGGTATCACAAGTGTATCAACAGCAACTGCCGCTGCCGCAGCAGGCTCACCAGTTACCAATGCCACATCAACTTCCACCAGTATTCCAGAATGCAACTGCAGGACCGTATCATGGTATGCACGGAATGCAGCAATCGACACAGCAGCCACTTCAGCAGTCGATTCAACAGCAAGCAGCGTCAATGGGCCAATCTCCGGTAGTGCAGAATCCAAATGCAGGTCAAGGATCTCATACAATTGCACAGATTCTGAATGAACCAATACCGTCTGGCAATGGACAGCCGCAAGCATATAACGGACCGCCACAAGGAGCACCACCACAAGCACAACAGCCAGGTGTAAATATGGTTTCAAATGGAGTAATGGCTGGGAATAAGTTACCGAATGGATTTGAGGAGATATTTGATGTGCTGCCGGGCCATTTGTTTGAAGGGTTTTCGGATTTGACGCAACGAGAGTTTTTGTTTTAGATATGTACTAGGTAGCTTCTGGGGTTATTTATTTGTATATCATGTATTTTATGAGTCTATTACGTCATTTACATGAGATTTTAGCTGGTATTCACCGTGCCGGTGGAGTGCGTGAATTTCGAGCTGCAGAGCGAGGAATAGCCCGGCGGTGTTTACGCGCTTCCCGAAGCGGACGTGCGGCGCGGTCTTGGCGCAGCGCAGCGGGGCTGAGCCGAGGGCCTTGTGCGGTTTGCCAAGCCTCGGGCGATCCAGCTCATTAGTGGAAGCGTACAGCCGCGCGCCTGCTCGTATACTGTACTCAGCGGGCACCCCAGTCCAGACTGCTCCTCCTCTCCTCTCCTTTCTCTCATCCTCTCTCTCCTCCTTATCGCCTCTGTTTATCGCTCCTTCCCCTCCGTCGCGCCTGGCACCGCGTCGTCGTCTTATCTGTTCGCCTAACCGCCCTCCACCAGCACTCATCGCCGTCCGCTTTCGACCACTGGTGTTCGATGAGGTCCGACCGTCGCGCATCGCCGCTCTACCTCTCCGCTCGCTCCAACGCGCTTCACTTCTACGACCCCTCCCCGCAGCGCAGACATCTCCATGCTCCAGATCACTATCCACGGCCCGAGCAGCCATCAGCTCAGATGGAGGCATCGCTGCCTGTCGTGCCTCAGGGATTAGGTCGCTCGCCGCTCAGTAAAGTTGCCGCAACTGCATCGTCATCATCGTCCTCGTCGTCCTCCAGCTCACTTGATACGCTTGTCCCATCGGCAGTTGCTACAACTGATGCAACTGCTACAGCTGCCTCAAGTATACAGACTCGGTCAATTACGCCCACAAGAGCAGCCTCTGAGTCAGCTGCAATGCAGCTGAGATCACCATTCTACAGACTCTTTGTCGACGACGTGTCCATCTCTGCTGAATTTGCTAAGATTGACTCTGGTGTCAAGGCTGCCTCATCATCTGCAATTCGTCGGCCTTCTGCGGTCAACTACACTTCGCTCCTTGACCCTGTTCCAGCAAGTTCGTCATCTCATGTCAATGACAGTGGCCAAGATGACCAAGAGGCTGATACTGCACCTGTTGCACTTGATTCATCTGACTCGTCTTCCACCGGCTCGTCTTCTGATGACTCTGACTATGGCGACTCGGACTCCGACTCGGATGTTGCAGCGAGACCTAACGTAACGGACAATCAATTCCGATATGTTGATTTCCCGCGCCAAAGAATGCAATCAGTTCTTCCACCACTTATGCCACTTGAGGCGATCATTGAGTCATCTCGTGTTGCCTCTTCTGGTGCATCAGTCCATTCTTTCCGCTCAAGAGCTTCATGGTCAACTGGCGCGTCTCGCAAACGCAAGCAACGCGGTGCATCACTTGGTGCGCTTCCTGTTGAGATTGTCGATCAGATCTGCAGTTATTTGCCTCAACGTACACTACTGTCCCTGACAACAACAAGCAAGCATCTTGCTTCATCTGCATATGTCTATCTCTATCAAAATCCAAATTTTACTTCTACTTATCGTTTTGCACAATTCGTGTCAACTGTATCGCACGATCGCACTCTTGCCTCATACGTACGCGTATTGGATTTATCAAAGATTGAGAATGGTATTCAAGGCAAGTTCATTCTTGCTGGATGGCGCGATTGGAAGTATCGTTCAGAACCTTTGTACTGGTCTCGTAAACATGGCTCAAAGCAGCATCACCATCATCACCATAGGGTGACTACAACTAGTATAAGTGGTGCCAGTATGAACTATGCCGCACCACAACGCAGTCGTGCTCGAACATTATCGAACTCTGGTCTTCTTGCGTCATCTGTTCCAAATTCATCACTTTCGAGTACAGCTAGATCTGCAGCACGACGTGCTTCTACATCGTACTCAAGTTCAACGTCTTCATCATTACTGCTGGCTGATTCCTCTTCAAATGCAGCTTATGTTCACCCACTACAATCACCACTTCTCAAGCAGTATTCACTCTCACGAGATGTTCCTCTTGGTGCAATTCTGCATGTTTTGCGTGCTTGTCACAAGCTTCAGCATATTGATTTATCAAATTTACCGCTTGCTGCTGATTATTTCGTTGCATCAAGAAAATACAAGCCTACAGCATTTACAAGTTTATTGTTCGTTTCAGATGTTCCCAAGAGTTACACGTGGCGTCCAGAAGAAACTGTGCATGTGCATCCAAGTCGCGAACTTGTCAGTGCAGTTACTGAACTCCGTGAATTATGTACACTCAATCTTCAAGGTCTTGTATGGGTTGATAAAGCTGTTGTCAAACGTTTGGTTGAACATGAAACACTTCGTAATACGTTGAGTTATGTCAATTTCTTGGATTGCGGTATGAGTCGTGGTAGACTATGGGCTATTGAGGGCGCTGTTGATTCATTTAAAGATGTGTTAAGTGATGAGCAATGATTTCATATTTTATCTATTATTATCTAGTTTATATTTACCGTGAGTACGAGTTTCACTAAAAATTTCGTCGCATCTACAGTATGTGTTATTGAGGTACTAAGGCTGGAAGGGGTGTATATGGATGGGAAGGTTGGAGAATGGAGGGAAGGACATATTGTTTGTGATCATTTTATTACTGAGCTTTGAGAAGGGCGTTTTGTTTGTTTTATTCGGGTTTTTTCTCTCATTTGACTTACGTCATTTTCATTATGTTATGCGTACTGTAATATCGTAGCATTGTCAATTTAAGCTTCTATTGTTATTTCTTACATTGCTGTTCGAACAGCTATTATCCACTTAAATCGCTAAATTAAATTCCCAGGCAGGTACAGTATATCAACGGACGAGCGGTGTGATCGCATGCATGTGGATTGATGTCTTGCATTTTGCCGTCTCGATCGATCGAGAGCAAGCGCGGGGGATAAGAAATCAGAGATAAGCGCCGCACTGTCGGAGATCATGACGTAAGCTGCATGTCAGCAAATGCGGGGTTTGACCTGTCAGCGCTTCGGCGTACAAACCTGCCGAGGGCTTTCCTTTGGTCCATTGGTCCTTGCGATAACCGGGGATTGAGATAACTTTGCTCATTCTTCTGCTTGTTTTGTTGACTTTTACTGCTACTCTATTTACACTGACTATATAGCAATTTCACTATTTATCAACTTGTCGAACTAGTCAGAATATACATACGCAGCAATGCCGGCTACGATGCGAGCACTTGTGTTTCCTAGGTACACTTCACCTACGGGCTATCAGTTTCACAATAATATTCCGAAGCCAGTGTTACAGTCTCCAACGGATGTAATTGTTAAGGTATACGCGGCAGGAATTACTTCAATTGATATTGCTCGTTCTAAAGCACCTCCTGCAACTGCTCCTGATCCAGCTGATATGTATGTATCATTGTCCACTGCGCACCGTACTTTAAATTATGGTGTATTAATTTGCGTTTAGATTTCCGGCTAGAATAGGATATGATTTCTCAGGCGTGGTTGAAGATGTTGGAAGCGCAGTACAGGATTTTATTGCGGGGGATGCTGTATTTGGAACTCTTACAGATGACTATCGAGGTAGTCATACTGAATATATATTATGCAATTCTGCACTCATCGGACATAAACCAACAGGCTTAAAACCAGATGGATCAATGCTTGTTTCATTTGAATCAGCAGCTTCTTTACCAACACCATCAATAACAGCACTTCAAGCGATACAAAGTGCAATTACACGAGCCCCAGCAGCTCAGGGCGATGAGAAGTGGATTTCAGGTAAAACTGCAGTTGTAATTGCTTCGAGTAGAGCAACAGCTGCTGCTGCTTGTATGGCTTTGAAAAATGTATATAATGCTGGTACTGTGGCTGTTATAAGAGGAATTGTTGATGATCTGGTTGGTAGTGGTGCGGTTGATTTTTGTAAGTGTGCTATTATACTTGCTGATCAGTTGTGAATATAGTAACATTGAATATTTGAATATAGTGGTTGATAGTATCGCAGCGGTACCCCAAGGAAGTACAGATATTGTACTTGATCTTGACTCAAAATCAACGCATGATGGAGTTGATACTGGTGTCTCTCCATATCTTAAGCTAATTAAGCCAGGCGGTGTGGTTGTTACCACACTTCCGGACGATACATTAGCAGTTGCGTCGCCGGATATCGCACAATGTGTTGCCTATGTACCAGCCTTATCAACAGCGGTACCACGACCAGGTGAGATGGCAGCGCTTTCAAGCATACTCTCCTCGGGTAAAATAATTGGACTGGTTGACTCAATTGCTGATTTTAAAACTGGAAAAGAAGTAATAGGTGCATTTGAAAGAGTGGAATCGGCACCTGAGAAAGAAGTCGCAGTGGTCAAGGTGTCAGAGAAGTATAAGGCCGTGATTCCGCCTGCGTTTTTTGCGGCGTGAATGTGAGATCTTGGTCAGTGGTTATTTGCCAAAAGTATTTACTGTTTACGTGTGAATTAATTGCATTTGCCATCCATCTCGTAAGATAGAACTGTAGAAGTGATTGCAGTGAGTGCATTGTGCACGGAGATGGCCGGGCTGATGAGGGCGCCGCACGCCGCGAGGCCCAAATGGCGGGCGCTCGGCGCTCCCCTGAAAAAGCGACGGCGTCAGCAAATCTGCGCGAGAAGCAATTCTGGTGGCCCGAGTCAGACCGCAGCGCTCGCAGCGAAACGCCGAGTGCCAGAGTCCGGCGGGAGACGAGCGAAAGGAGCATGGAGCACAAACTGCTGGAGTAGACGGTCCTCGGCTCGCTGATCGGTCGGTATTTACTTCTATATCAGCTGCGTCCATCGCCTTTCTCTCTTCTCCTACTCGCACGGCAAGAACACAGCAATGGCTGCTTCGGAGTCTACCATGGTCACTATGAAGGCACTCGTCTACACAAAGTGGACCACGCCCGATGGATTCGTCGTTCAGGACATTCCTATGCCTAAGATCACCGAGCCTACCGATGTGCTCGTCAAGATCCATGCCGCAGCTCTCAACCCCGTCGACGTCAAAATCGCTTCTGGCGCCACCAAGACGTTTGTTCCTGGAGTGTATGTATCATCTTTGAGACCAGTATATTCGTCGATCTGCGAAACTGATTGCGTTGTCATTATAGCTTCCCAGAAAAACTTGGATCTGATATGTCTGGTGTAGTACAAGCCGTCGGATCCGGTGTGACAAAGTTCGCAGTTGGCGACTCTGTTTTCTCTCGCGTCCCTAAATCCGGCAAAGGTACCATTCAAGAATTTACTGTCCAAGATGAACAATATCTTACCAAATTTCCACTCGATCTTCTCTCATTTGAGGAAGCAGCGTCGCTTCCATTAGTATGCTTAACTGCCATGCAAGGAATCGAGCATGGAATTGCTGTTGCTCCTGACGCTAAAGGTGATCCTGCATGGTTACGCGGAAAGACTGTATTTGTTCCATCTGGATTATCTGGAACTGGTGCCGCTGCTTGTATGATGCTCAAGAACGTTTACGGTGTTGGTAAGCTTATTACTTCAGTATCCACTGCCAAGATTCCACTTGTTCCTAAACTTCTTGGTGAAGGTGTTGTCGACGAAATTATTGACTACACCAAGGACGATCCTAAGAAGGCGATTGCGCCTGGGTCGCTTGATTTCTTTTATGACACTGTTGCTTCTCCATTCCAATATCTCCATCTGATGAAACCAGGTGGTTCAATTGCTTCAATTACTTTCGTTCCCAAGGATACAAGTATGCTTTTCCCTGTTCCGCTCGCTGTTGGATACATCATTCGTGGAGTTCACAAAATTTGTGAATACCGAGCAAGTCGCTACAAAGTTGGATTTATCTCATACTTTATGAACCTTGATAAATCAGATGAACAACTGAATCAGCTATTAGATTGGGTTCGAGATAAAAAACTAAGAACTGTCGTTGGTAAAGTTGTGGATTTTACTGATGAGGATGGTATGCGTGATGCTTATATGCAAGTTTATAAAGCTCATGGACTTGTTGGTAAGACTGTCTTCAAAATTTGTTAAATGTACGGTTGAATTTGATTCCGAATTGAATTTGATAAAACTTTGTATATGAAATGAACTAGGACTTTGCTATGGTTTGCTCTCGCGCTCGGAAATGTTATTCACTGAAATTTATTGCGACTTATTCAATAACATGTATTACTTGATCCCGGCTGGCGAATATTCGCAATTGTAATACGAAAGTTGATCTGTATGTAGACATGGAAGTAGCAGCAGTAGACGGCAGTAATAGGTCAAGTCTTAAGCAGAAATGAATTACATAAGTATCAGAGTACGTATGAAAGCATGAAATCCCGCCACATCCTTTCAGAATCTTGGAGCTCGGTGGCAGCCGCGGCGACGGTGATTTTTGGTCAGAGAGCTCGGAGGCCGAGTCAAGATCGCCGCACGCGATGGGGCATTCCTTATGTAAGTCGCTGCTGGTCGTCGGAACTCCCCGTTTCTGGGTTTCTGGACGATGAATGGCATCACAGATAATTCAGTCAAGGCTACCGTATACGAGTATTTCAATGTAAGGAGGGAGGAGCGAGAGATGTGATGAGCAAGATAGAGTGAGATGACTGCGCAAGCTACAAAAGCTATAAATTTACTAGAAAGACTGCTTTTGCATTTGGATTTCTAATTGAATAATTTATAATTCTTTTTCTTTAATTACGATATGATTAGCACAATAAATATAATCTATATAATATCCCGTATCCAGCAATAACTTTATAATATCCTACATCTTCAACCTCATCTAACTTCACGACAACATATCTGCCCATAGCTGTGACAAGCTAGTACCACTAACTCCACCAACAACAGTCTCATCATCAGTCATTTTTACATCTCCATCTTGCGACAAAATAGCAACTGTACCAAATAATTCTTTAGCAATTTTTGTTCGTCTATTCATTCGTTCTTCATCATCTTCATCCATATTGTATGAATTTAATTGCCTTGGTTCGACTTTCTCCTGTTTAATTTGAGGTGCTGCTGCTTGATTTTGCTGAGCTCTCTTAGCTTCCTTCGCCGATTGCATGAACTCTTGATGACTTTGCGTTAAAATGTCAGCAAGCAACTGAGCATCCCTTTCAATAAAAACAGTTTTACCAGTACCAGCATTTCGCATAACCATTTCAGCAGTTTTAGGTTTCGTCTTAACAAGTTGTAAAATTGTTCGATTCGACATAACATAGCCAATACCTTCATCTTCTTTTCT
This sequence comes from Myxozyma kluyveri, assembly GCA_030568365.1. Classification (NCBI taxonomy): domain Eukaryota; kingdom Fungi; phylum Ascomycota; class Lipomycetes; order Lipomycetales; family Lipomycetaceae; genus Myxozyma; species Myxozyma kluyveri. The sequence continues at coordinate 48,492 of JAJLTX010000049.1, forward strand.
TGCAACCTCATCTCTCCATCTTAATAAGCTTCTTGCAAATTCACCTTCTCGATTATCTAATTTATGCTTTTCCTTAAATGATTGCCATCCATTATGAGACGTACCATCCTCATCAAAAATACCACCATTAGGTCGTTGATATGTTCGTAAGCATTCATTTCGTGAACTATTAAGAACTTCTTCAATATTTTTTCCTCCTGAAACGATATTATTTCTCATTTGATCATAAATATAAAGTAAATAATGTGTATCACTTTGAGCATAACTAAGCATTTTCTTAGGTAATGGACGAATTCTCCAATCCGCCATCTGATATTCTTTTGCCGCTGTGATTTTACAATATTTTTCTAGAAGAAATGCAAGACTTTTAGATTCCAAATCAAGTTGTTTAGCTGCATAATAGGTATCAAACATTGTAACAATATATAATCCTAAATCTCTTTGTAACCAAATGATATCTGATGATGATCCATGAAATACTTTAACAATTGATGGTTTAGTAAATACTTCATTTAGAATTTGCAAATCTTCCCTTAGTGAAATGGTATCAATTAGATAGTCTGTAGTTCTTGTACTTATTTGCATAAGTGAAACAATTCCAATATATGATCTAAAATCATGATGTTCAAGATCAACAGCAATTTCAGTTTGTTGTCTCAAATCTTTCATCATTGTATTAACACCAACTGGTGTATCAACCCAAATCGGATCACCTAATGGCGCCGGTTTAATAGCCTTTGCTGAAAGTAATTTCTTTTTTGGATAATTTGCCTGTTTAAGTTCATATTCATATGGATTCTTATACACAGGTGTACTTCCATCTTCAGGATAATCCATTTGTAACGATTTATCCAAGGGAATAAGTGCATTAGGTTTCGACTTTAATAATGGTTTAAACGGTAATGTTTCAAAGTTATTAACTGGAGTTCGAAATTTCTTTTGTGGTTTTTCAATATCCGCATATGCAAATTCACTATCCAATTTGGCTAATTTCCGCTTAGATGTCTGCTGTGCTGCTTGTTCAATCTCACTCGAAATAGCAAGTGCTTGTGCACTCTTAGGCTGCGTTGCTGCATCAAGATACATATCCTATTTCCATTAGTATGTCCGTTTCATTTATTTAATTTTCTTCGAATCAAACTATAACATACGATTTTTTCAAACAGCATATCATTTAAGTCTGCAATCCGTTTCCATTCTTGTACAAGTTGTTTCGAGCTCTTGACAACCATTCCTCTAACCTGTTTAACTTTTTTCTTCTTACCAGTTAAAACATCATCAGCAGCTCTTAATATCCAATTAACTTCATCCAACATTTCATTCTCAACTTTATCCATAATTTTCATAACTCCATCTTCATCAACTGTTCTATGAAACCCCAAATCTTGTTGCGCAACTTTACTTGCTGCTTGTGTGGTTCGTAAAACTGATCCTAATACAGTTTCATTTAATTTTTGTAACTCTTCTGATCCATAGTTTTGTCCTGTAACATTAGATACTTTAGGAGCCATTTTTTAACGAGGTCTCCTAAGTATTAGATCAAATTACTCGGACGGATTTTGAAGCTTTGATGAATCCGCTCATTTGAATCGCGTTATAAATTAAAGATGTCGTCCCTGAGATTTTTTTCACCACTATATACAGTAGTTCCTCCCAAGTCCCAACGCAACGCCGCTTCCCAACTTCGAATTCACAAACTCAAAGTGAACTAGAAGAGCTCCGATTTCTCCGGTCCAATAAATTCACAATTTATTATTATTTATACTGTAATAAATATTATACGCGACCTAATTCATTAACAATACTAAATTTTATTTTTACTAAAACTTAAATTTTTAATTATTTAAGAAATTTATATGGGAAACTTAATGTCGGCAAGTTTCGCTCCTGAATGCAATAAGGCGAAGACAAAGTACGATGAGTGCTTTAATGAGTGGTATAGTGAAAGTATGTATTAGTCTTATGAGTTGAATATTAAATATACAGTTACAATTACGTATTGTATTTGTTAATGTGTTACGAATGCTAATGATCTTTTGCATAGAATTCCTGAAAGGAAAAGGAGTATGTATTCCAGATGAACGCCACTGATTCTTAGGATTTGAAATTAATATTTGTATCAGCTACATAATGAATGTGAAGATTTATGGGAAGATTACAAGACATGTTTAGGGGTATGTTTAATACTAAAGATGCGATATATACAAATGAATCGAAGTTAACGATCATTAGGCTGCACTTTCAAATCGAGGTATTAAAAATATGCTTGATAAGTCCCGAGAAGATGCACCATTTGAGGTTGGTGGACGTACTAAAGATGAACTTGAAGATTTAAAAGACAAAACATCAATCTCGTCATCGTCTTCGTCATCTTCTAAATAATTTGATCGATTTCTTTTGGAATTATTATTCTTGACTACTTATAATACTGTATATATGGTAGTCATGCTTTGTATATAGTAACATAACCTCTCATTTACGATGATCTAAATATTTTGAACATATATAACATTGCATAACTATACTAAATAAAATGCTTTTAAAACTCATAACAACAAAGTGCTTAATATCTTGCAAACTATGCACAAACAAAAGTAAATACAAGCATTAATTTCTCATCTCGTCTCCAACAGAATACATAACTTATAGATAATTCCAATTCCTAATCATCATCATCTCTTTAGATTTAACACACACTTAAACATCGACACCTGCAATTCTCGCCATTTCTTGAACTGCAACAAGACTATTAAATCCATGTGCTCGTGTATCTATGGCTACCAAACTAAGTTTTAATCGAGATATTGAATCTTCAGCAGATGTTCTATCAACTGGAATACCAAGTATGTGCGACGGCCATTCACCTTTTACAATGTTGATATAATCAACATAAACTTGTCCACCAACATCCCAATCAATAAAGTCAGAAACATCTTTAAATCTCCAAAGAACTTCTTGTAAATCTGTTAAATCTTCAGAGATAATTGCATCCGGTCCCACATGTTTGGTAACTACTCCATGTGCTTGTAAGTATTCTTCGGCATCCAATCGATAATTTGTCTCAGCAACGTAATCTTCCATTGAATGAGCATGTAATGCTTTCGCCATAAGAACCATTTTATTTGGTACATGTAACACTTCAAGAACGTACTTTTCCTCTCCATGGTCACTTTCTAATAATTCCGGAACATGACGATTCAAAACACCTTGAACAAGTTCAGCACATTTTTCAGCATCTGAAATATGAAGTAAAACTTGTAAAGCTTTAATCCATTGACTTCCATCATTACAAGCCTCTAATTGAGTTGCAAATCTTGCACTAAGTTCATCACCTGCTTTAATTGCTAAAGATTGATTATTCGCAATACCAGCTGATTTTAATCCAAATAATAATTGATAAAGAATCCAACTTACTGATACGTCCGCGGATTCACTTGAAATGTTCTGTGGCGCAACTGCATTTTGAATTGCATATGATTTATCAGCATATAATTTCAACAATGCAAAGAGAATATCTGTCGAATCATCTGCTGAATTTGAATATGCTGGAGTAGGTGAAGGTTGTCCCGATGAAGAAAATGCATTCTCATAAGCAGTTACTGCCTTTGCGATATCATCCTCTTCAAAAATATCATACCATAAATGTAATCCAAATGTTCTTTTCCAATTTAAACCATCAGTAATGACGATATCAGAAGTTTTATCTTCAGCAAAAGTGGGACCTTTTGTTCCTTGAGATACGATAGTATTTCCACGCATTAATTCATAAATCTTTCTTAATGGAGTAGGAATGAGTGATAATACTTTATTCTTTGTCCAGTCAGCAATTTGATTTGAAATATCACGGCGAAAATCTGAATCACCTCCAATAAGTGTAAGAAGTGGTGCTAGATGTAAATTATTTGAATTAAGTGCTTCAAGACACGCGTCTTCAATTTGATGGCCTGTAAGCATTGCGAAAATAGCTTCAAGTCCATCATCAGATGTCTTATTACGTAAATCTGAAGTAACATCATTTTCAACCAATAATTCAAAGAAATCAGATAATTCAGATTTTCTAATAAGTCCAATTGCAACATTCTTATCGGCTTGTGGATGAACTGTATCAGGTCCAAGAGTAACGTCATCAAAAAGAATACTTGCAAGTTTTAAAACTGTTTTAATCTCTGCTGATGGTCGATTAAGTGATGAAGTATTTAACGATTCAGAAAATTGACGAACTTGATCAATTGTTAATGATGGTTGTAAGATAAATTGAGGTAATCCTTGAGTACGTGTTGAAATTTGAGAATGTTTAAGGAATAAATCCAAATATTCAACACTTGCCAGTGGATCAACAGGAGTAGCAACTTGTGCAACTGCACTCTCAACATCCTTCATTTGATTTACTGATGCTTCAGTTTTATTATACCATTCAAACTATCAAAGTTAGTAATCACTCATTCAAATGCAATATAAAATTCGTAACTAACAAAATCTTCACCACCAAAAATCATATTATCAACGTCATCAAAGGTAACCTTATCGTCCATTTGTTTCACAACTAAATCAGCCTTAGCAGCTTTTTGCTGTTCGTCAACAAAAAGCCATAAGCTACTAGGTCTTCCAGCTGCTTGAAGCTGTGCGACCCAGTCAACACATAAGGGTACCAAAGGAACATTAAGCATTTCATCATCCAGCTCTTCATCTTCAACATCATCACCATATATAACAGACTCAACTTCTTCTTCCAAAATTTCCTCGCCATCCTTACCGGGGGCGTCTTCCTCCATTTCTTTATCTTCATCAGAAATTGGCTCATCATCCTCATCATATCTAGATTGTGACTGTTCGGCACCAGCCACATCAACAGGTGATGGAGCAAATTGGGAATCAGATTTCAAGACGCCCCCTCTACCTAAAAAAGACTTCGTTTGTAATGGTGAAGCAGCAGCAAAGTCCCAGGCACCAGGAAATTGTGATCCATTGATAGTATTGTCCATTTGACCGTCTGCTGTTGAATCATATTCTTGAGTATTTAATTGATCATCACGTTCATTGACAAAAGAACGATCGTCAGTCTTCATAGGAGAGTATCCGAATGAAGTGGGCTGCGAGAATTTACCACCAGGAATCGCGAAGACAGGAGCACCCTGATTCAAAGACATAGATGGCTTAGGCGCAGATTCCATTACAGCACCGTTGACATCACCGAATTCGACGTCATCGTCCTCATCATCAAGACCATATGCAGTGAAATGTTCAACTCTGAAAACCCAAGTTCCAGTATCAGCAATGTAAGTGATAAAAGTAGTATCAGGAACACTCTTCAGGCGGTTCATGTGTTGAGCTACTTGAGGATGCTCAACGTCGGTGATAGGACGTTTAGTATCTTTTGCAATTGGGAAACACTTCTCAAGAGTAATTGTTGCAGGTACGTTAAGAGCTTTACCAGGTGCAGGCTTGACATCATCATCAGGATAAACAATGCAAGTCTTCTTCCCAAATAAAACCAATTGACCAGGAATCTGTTCTGGATGTGCAATACCAGACAAATCGACAGCTGGAATAAATGTGATTTCACCAAAACCTTTGCGACCAACTTTGAAGTCCTTAACCGATGAAAGCTCCTTAAGACTCATCTTTGCAAGAGTTCTTGGGCTGGGAGAACTCCAATAGCCATCATTAGCCATTCCATTATCGGGTGTTGTATCAACAACAGGAGCAAGAGCTGGAGCAGGTGCCGCTTCCTTTGTCGCATTTCCGTTAACCTTAGGTGTCTCAATTGGTTTCTCGACTTCTGATTCGACGGGCTTTGGAGCAGGAGCAGGAGCAGGCTTTGTGGCTTGCACTGCAATAGGGATTGAAGGTGTAATTTGAGTCATAAGAGGTGGCGCAGGTTGCGAAGGTTGTGAAGGAGCGGCTTTAGGAGCAGACGGTACAGCCAAAGATCTTGTCGATCTAGAAGCAGGAATCGAATGATTCACAGTTCCATTGCTTGAAAAATTTTGGTAGGCGCTTAAATCACTACCACCAGTGATTAGATCACTCTCAGTTGACCGTGGCTCAATAACAAGTTTGCGAATGTCGTTACGAGGACTGAATGACTCTGCAGAAAGAATAGCACGATCAGCGACACTATCAAAAAGTAAACTGCGGCTAGTACTCATTGTAGGTGTCGCGGCGTTTGCACCAGGCAGAGAGTATGAGCCCGAAGGTGTGCGAGATGCACTTGAAGGACGAGGTCGAGGACTCGATGTCGGCTTTGGAGTAAGCTTAAATGTTGGGAGTAATGCTGGTTTCTTCTTCTGTGCTGATGGCATGATTGGAGTTGCAATAGGACCCGGAGACGTTCCCTGGACAGATGCATTGAACAAAGGATTTGCGCCAAAGGGACTCTGATCAATCGATGCTTGCAGAGAGTTTGGCTGATTACCGTAGTTGGAAGTCGAAGCGCCGAAAAGGGACGACTGCTGTGGTTGGTTGGATACACCGAAAAAAGAACCTGTCGAAGGCTGACCGAGAGTAGCTGGGGTAGCAGCATTATTAGAAAACAATGAAGTGTTATTCTGAGTCTGAGTATTACCAAACAAACCTCCAGTTGCTGGCTTAGCACCGAATAGGCCACCTGATGCATTGTTATTCTGAACAGGAGCACCACCAAATAATCCCGTTCCAGCGTTGCTGTTATTGGCAGTGCTGAATAACGACGTGCCGGTTTGAGCTGCTGGCTGACCGCCAAACAGTCCAGTTGATGCAGGCTGTTGAGTAGGCTGAGCCGTCGCTCCAAATGCTGGTTTATTCTGATTTTGCTGCGCTCCGAACGAAAACCCTGAATTAGTGCTAGGTGTAGCCGTATTATTTGTTGCTCCAAATGAACTTCCGAAAGCACTACCAAAAGCAGGCTTGTTTTGAGCGGTGTTGTTCGCTGTGGCACCGAAACCACCAAATGCAGATGGCTGACTAGTAGTTTGATTTGCAGTGGAGCCGAAACCGCCGAAAGTTTGAGGAGTACTAGTTGCAGGTTGACCAAATGCAGAACCAGTTTGAGTGTTGTTGGCACCTCCAAACAAACCAGTTCCAGTGTTATTGTTTGGTGAAGAACCAAAAGTAGAGCCCGTGTTACTTCCAAACGCACTAGTCGTTGTATTGTTGTTGGTGTTGGATCCGAAGCCACCAAATCCTCCTGTTGATGGAGTTGAACCAAACGCAGATTTTGTCTGATTGTTGGCGTTATTTTGACCAAAACCTCCGAAAGTACTAGTGGTGTTATTGGCTTGACCAAACGACGAAGTTGAGTTATTGGTGGCGCCAAAAGTATTTGTCTGAGGTTGAGCAGTCGAACCAAACAAACCGCCTGCCGGGGTGGTAGATGTACTACTTCCAAATGCACTAGTCGCTGCTGGTTGCTGTTGTCCAAATAATCCACCTGTATTATTGTTGGTTGTGCTACCAAACGCGCTATTGGTATTGCTACCGAATGAAGGACTGCCCCCACCGAATAGGTTGTTTCCAGCAGCTGGTTGGGCAGCTGGTTGACCAAAGGTGCTTGATTGACCAAAGGTGCCAGAACCGAAACCAGTTGGCTTTCCAAAGGCACCAGCTCCGCTGGCATTACCAAAACGTCTTCCTAAAGCGTAATCCTGCTCACGTAATTCCTCAAATGAAAACTTCTGATAAGCAGGCATGCAAGTGATACTTTGAAAGACATTGGTAACATTGCTGGAAACCTCCTTCTGCTTCAATGGATCGAAAGGCATTGCAGTACCCTGGTTTGTTGAACTCACAGTTGACGTCGATCCAAAACCTCCAAAGGATGAAGTTGTGTTGTTGGTACTGGAGGGTGACGAGCCGAAACCTCCAAACCCAGTCGTTGCAGGCTGGGTAGTCGTGGATCCAAACAGACTGGAGCCGGAAGCATTGTTATTCTGACCAAACGGGCTAGTGCTTGTGGTGTTGTTCGTGGTCGATCCGAATCCACCGGTGGAACCAAATGGAGAAGTGGTGGTGGTGTTGTTGGTGTTGTTTGCGGAGCCAAAGAATCCAGTTGCTGGTGGAGAACTTGTAGCTCCAAAACCAGTCGAGGCTGATCCAAACGTAGGCCGTGCAGCGTTGTTGTTTGCTCCAAAGCCACCTAATCAGCATCAGCAATCGCTTCTTCAAGTCGTATTTTCACATTCAAACATACCAAATCCGGTGGTCTGCTGCTGATTGTTCGCAGTCTGACCAAACAATCCAGTACTGGTGTTGTTGCTTGTGGACCCGAAAGTGTTCGTTTGCTGTCCAAACACTGCCACAAGGTTAACGTCAATGATCCAGGAACATCAAACACATCCAATGTAAACACAATTCACATACCTGGAGTCGAAGAGTTGTTATTTGTGGCACCGAATGCCGGGGCCGGATTTGTGTTGGTGCTACCAAACAAAGACGAGCCCTGCTGGTTGTTATTATTGTTGTTGTTGTTTGCCCCGAAGCCGCCGAATGAGGATCCGGAGTTTGACCCAAACATTTTGAATCGCTCTCACACAGGCGCCTGTGTATTCTGGAGCGGATCCAGAGCCAATGAGATGTGGTGATGCAAGTGAAAGATTTGTGGGACGGGGTGCAGGAGATGAGGAGGAGGTGGTGGTGCTGGACTCAAAAGCCTCTGAAAAACCACCACTCACTTCACAAAGTTCCTGTACCTTTCAGCTTTCCCGAGCACCACGCGCAGACCCCAACCCTGGCTGCACAACCGTGGCGGCGGCGACGCGTTTGTGCCACGAAGCTGTACGCGTCGCTGTGCGGCGCAAACGCGTCGAGCGCGCTCCTTCGCTCTTCCAAGCTGTGCCCCAGGCTCTGGACGCGTCGCGCCGCGCCAGACAACCTCTTTCTCTACGACGTCTGTTCCGGTCTTGTTTGCGGTGCTCCACGTCTTCTCGAACACGCTGCAGCAGCACTTCCCACCGACCAGAAGCTCACCATCGCAGCCATCTTCGCATCTCCAGCGCGCGGTCTTGATCAGTTGCGGTCATGAGTGGTCGGCGGCCCAAGTTCGACTCGCGTGGGTCGAACACCCACTACAAGCGGCCAACCACCTCGCGATTCGGTAACGACAGAACAAATGGTCCACGTCCCGACTCAGCGCGCGGTGGCTCGCAAGCCCAGACTCAAACATTTGCGGCATCTGCAGACTTTGGACTTGAGGGCTCTTCGATCGTCGACAGAATGCAGAGCAGCAAGTTGGAGGCTGAGATTGACAAGAAGATGGGCTTCGACCTCTATGATGTCGGTCCTTCAAAGATTGGCTGGCTGATCAACATGCATCCGGTAAGTTCGGCAAGCGATTTAAATGGAGGTTATGATTTTTGTTAACGGATCATTTTGCAGACCGAAGTTATCGACGGCCAGGGCACAGATGGTACCGCCGCGGTCAATTACTACTTTCTAGGAGACGACGGTGAGAACTTCAAGGCTACGCTTAAATATGATCCATATTTTTTGATTGGTTGTACGGTATGTGACTATCCTATATGTGCAGCTTCAACTGTGGAGAGTGTAATTAATTGGACTTTAACAGGCTGGCCGAGAAACTGAAGTAGAGGAGTACCTTCGAAGGAAATACGAAGGTATTCTCAAAACAACGACGCGTCTTCAAAAGGATGATCTTGATATGGTGCGTGGATTGATTGCATATACGCCTTAGATGATCAGAACTAACTAATTTATAGCCAAATCATCTTCTCGGCGGCAAAAGAACTTTCATTCGACTTTTTTTCAAAAATGTCAATAATCTCAACATTGTTCGTAGAGAACTTCTTCCTATTGCTGAGAAAAACAGAAAAATGATGGATGCAATGGATGCCTATGCGGAGCAATCGTTATCTGTCATGGATATTGAGGATCCGTTTGGTGACTATTCATCTGCTCGCAACACTAAAGAGACGGAAGCCACCAGTTTTATCAACGACGTGAGAGAGTATGACGTTCCATACCATGTCCGTGTCTCTATCGATAAAGGTATTTTATTGCAATTGATTTATAGCTTAACTCAGTATGATCTAACACTGTCAGGTATTCGTATTGGAAAATGGTACACAGTTGAAGCTATGCATGACAGTATGACTATCACAGAGATGCCCGAACGCTTAACTCGTCCGGATCCTATTGTTTTGGCGTTCGATATTGAAACCACCAAGCTTCCATTGAAGTTTCCGGATGTTCAGATCGATAAGATTATGATGATTTCTTACATGATTGATGGCCAAGTAAGTTCTACCCCTTGATACAGTTGAAGCTATTCTAACCGATTCAGGGTTTCTTGATTACGAACAGAGAAATTGTTTCTCAAGACATCGAGGATTTTGAGTATACACCTAAGCCAGAATACGAGGGTATATTCACAATTTTCAATGAAAAGAATGAGAAAGCATTATTAGAGCGATTTTTTGAACACATCCAAGAGACACGACCGACTATCATTGTTACTTATAACGGTGACTTTTTCGATTGGCCATTTGTTGAAGGACGCGCCAAAACAAACAACATTGACATGTACAGAGAGATTGGTTTTCAAAAAGATGCAGAGGATGAATACAAATCTTCATACTGTTGCCATATGGACGCCTTTAGATGGGTTAAACGTGATAGTTATCTGCCTCAAGGAAGTCAAGGTCTTAAAGCAGTTACCACCGCAAAAATGGGATATAATCCTATTGAACTTGATCCAGAGCTGATGACTAGGTACATACTGAAATTTCATAGTTTTAATATGCGAGTTGAATCTAACGAGAAATAATAGATATGCGTCTGAAAGACCACAAACACTGTCAGAGTATTCAGTATCAGATGCTGTGGCTACATATTACTTATACATGAAATATGTTCATCCATTCATCTTTTCACTTTGCAATATCATTCCACTTAATCCAGATGAGGTACTGCGCAAGGGTACCGGTACTCTCTGTGAAATGCTTTTGATGGTGCGTCATAGATCTCAGTAAAGTTATTTGGATATTAATTAACACTCAATTCACAGGTGCAAGCATATGATCGAAGTATCATCCTTCCTAACAAGCATAAAGAACCAGATGAGAAATTTCACGACGGTCATCTTATTGAAAGTGAAACATATGTTGGAGGTCACGTCGAAAGTATTGAAGCCGGTGTCTTTCGAAATGATATCCCAACTGATTTTTCAATCGACCCTAAAGCCATTGATAAGGTATTTATTTTATTTTGCTTTGAATTGATCCAGTGAGTGGAAGTCGGCTGACAATTTATAGTTGTTGTCTGAATTGGACCATGCACTTAGATTTTGCATTGAAGTTGAATCACAGAAAAAATTTGAAGATGTTGAGAACTTTGATGAGGTATGTTTATCTCCCAATCCGGCCATGAGTAATTATTAACAATTGAAACAGATCAAGCAACAAATTGCCGATAAACTTATCGGGCTAAAGAATAATCCCAAACGCAAAGAATGTCCAGTCATTTATCATCTTGACGTTTCATCAATGTATCCTAATATTATGATTACAAATCGTCTCCAACCAGATTCAATGATTTCAGAAGAAGATTGTGCAACATGTGATTTCAATCGACCTGGAAAAACCTGTGATCGTCGTCTTCCATGGATGTGGCGTGGTGAGTTTTTACCTGCGAAGAAAGATGAATATAATATGATTCGTCGGGCTCTTCAAAGTGAAACATTCCCACCTAGATATCCAAGTCAACCACCACGAGCATTTAGTGATTTGCCAATGTCTGAACAGAATACACTGATCAAGAAGCGCTTATCTGATTATTCAAGAAAGATTTATCACAAGATCAAAGAGACAAAGACTACTGAGAAAGAAGCGATTATTTGTCAACGTGAGAATCCATTTTACGTTAACACTGTTCGCGACTTCCGTGATCGTCGATATGAGTACAAGAATAAACATAAATTATGGAAACGAAATCTTGAAATTGTTGATTCAACTGACTCCACAAAAGTCGAGGAAGCTAAAAAGATGGTTATTTTATTTGATTCGTTACAACTTGCTCATAAATGTATTCTTAATTCATTTTACGGTTACGTTATGCGTAAAGGTTCTCGATGGTATTCAATGGAAATGGCAGGTGTAACATGTTTGACTGGAGCAACTATTATTCAAATTGCCAGATCACTTGTTGAAAAAGTTGGAAGACCACTTGAACTAGATACTGATGGTATTTGGTGTATTTTACCAAGTTCATTCCCTGAAAATTTTGCATTCAAGTTGAAAGACGGTAAAAAGCTGTTCATGTCATATCCTTGCGTCATGCTTAATCATCTGGTCCACGATCAATTCACAAATAGTCAATATCAAACTCTTAAAGATCCAATTCTTCATAAATATGAAGTTAAGAGTGAGAACAGTATTTTTTTTGAGGTCGATGGTCCTTATCGTGCAATGATTTTACCAACATCAAAAGAAGAAGATAAGAATTTAAAGAAACGATATGCTGTGTTCAATGATGATGGATCACTTGCTGAACTTAAAGGATTCGAAGTTAAACGTCGTGGTGAACTCAAACTTATTAAGATTTTCCAATCTCAAATCTTTCAAGTCTTCTTGGAAGGTCAAACATTACAAGATTGTTACGCACAAGTTGCTGCAGTTTGTAATAGATGGCTTGATGTTATTGATTCAAAAGGTGCAACATTAGCAGATGACGAACTTATTGATTTAATTAGTGAAAATAGAAGTATGTCTCGAGCACTTGATGATTATGGTACTCAAAAATCAACTGCAATTTCAACTGCAAAACGTCTTTCAGAATTCTTGGGTGATCAAATGGTTAAAGATAAAGGTCTTGCTTGTAAATATGTTATTTCAGGAATGCCTCGTGTAGCACCAGTAACTGAACGAGCTATTCCAGTTGCTATTTTTTCAGCAGAAGATTCTGTTAAAAGTCATTTTTTAAGACGATGGCTTAAAGACTCATCACTCAATGAATTTGATCCTCGTGATATTATTGATTGGGAATATTATCGAGAACGTCTTGGTTCAGTTATTCAGAAGATTATTACAATTCCAGCTGCTTTACAAAAAGTTCCAAATCCAGTTCCTCGTGTTCGTCATCCTGATTGGTTACATAAACGACTTGCTAGACTTGAAGGTGGAAAACAAAGTTCTTTAGATGCATTTAAAACTGTACCAGCAAATCCAATGGCTGATGTTACCAATATTGGACATCGTCAAATTGGTGATCTTGAAGATATTTTACAAGATCCCAAATCGAAAGCAGTAGCATCAGCTCGTCCAATAACTGCTACATCCAAAATAGTTACAAAACGAAAAGGAATGGGATCAGATAAAGCGAATGAAGAATCAATTGAAGAAATGTTTGCTACACTGCCAGTTGTACAACCAAATATTGATGAAGATTATTCAGGATGGATTAAATACATGAAACAAAAATGGCTAATTCAAAGACAAGCTCGTCAACGTCGTAAACATTTATTCGGTAATGAAGCGTCAGCTGCTTCACACGGAGCACAATCTGGTGGATTATCTGGATTTTTCAGAAGTAAAGCTGAAACAACATATAGTAAGCATTGGCAAATTATTCAGCTTACTGAATCAGAAGTACCTGGTGAAGTTAAATGTTGGGTAATGGTTGAAGGACGACTGCAATCTGTACGAGTTCGTGTTCAACGCAAGCTATTTCTTGATTTCAAATCTGATGATGATTTCCCTGATATTGCAATCTCAGATGTTACGGTTGAAAAGGTTAATATGACATTACCTAGTGGGTCAGCATCAAGTCATTTATTCAAGATTACAATGCCAGAAAGTGAATATCAATCTCAACAACTTAAATCTTCTAATCTTTTCAATTATCCAAGTGTTTGTGGTGTATATGAAAGCGAAGTTGATCCGGTTTCAAGAGTTATTTTGGATATTGGTAATTCTTGTCAACTTGATATGAAGAAGCGTGGTGTATTAGGTCGTGGATTAGAATCAGGATTTGACATGTCCTCATTTATTAAAGGTGATAGCATTACAAAATCACAATATCTGACACGCGAGACTTTTAAAGTGATTTTTATGTATCATATCAAAGTTAGAGAGCGTCAGATTTATATGATTTATTCATCATTTAGTTCGCAAGCATTTGTATATGCATTTGAATCATCTTCATCATCATCAAAACAATCATCACAATTTCCAAATTTGAATAATTTATATAAAGACCAGCATCGTCAACGAAGTGAATCAGTGAAAGGCAAGAATGATTTGTTTGAAGCGCAATCTGAACTTGAATTCATTATTGAAGATTTTGTTAATTTGAAAAGATTAAGAAAATCTGTTAATACTCGATTGACTAAATTAATCTCTGAATCAGGTAATCAAGCTGTCCTTGCATTAATTAGTTCACTTCGTACTTCAAAAGCAATGGAAAGAGAAGTTCCTGCTACTCGTGATTTACCTGTTCTCACATTCGCTCCTTCAACAGCTGATTCTTCACTCCCTGCTTTAAGTTGGCAAATGCCACTTGCCAGGAGATCTGTTTTACATTATATTGGACTTGGAGCCCGGATGGGTGAACTTTTAGATACGGCTAGATATTCACAAATTCCAATTGGCAATATTAATTCTGAAAAAATGGAATATGTTATTGATGTTCAATATGCTCGCCGTTTACAACAAGCTAATGTTATTTTATGGTGGTCAAAAGTTCCGTATGCAGATCATGGTGGTTCTCAAAAGGATCAGCCATTACTAAGTACTGAAAGTCTTGATATGCCCGTTGTTAATAATGCTAATTCATATGAGAGCGTTTGTATTGAAATTACACTTCGAAATCTTGTTATTAATACTGTACTTACATCAGCAATTATTAATGAGATGGAAGGTAGTGCATTAGATGGTAGCGCAAATGGAACAAGTATTTCATTTATGGAAAATGCTTCATCAGCAGCAGCAATTTCAGTTCTACGAGATCTTGTTAAACAATGGTGGGAAGAAGCAGTTAGACAGGATGGGAATGCAGATAATATGGTTAATTTATTTGTATCGTGGGTATCAAATTCTTCATCATTTTTATATGATCCTATTTTACAATATCACGTTCGAAATTTATCACGAAAAGCATTTTTACAATTACTATCAGAATTCAGACGAATGGGATCATCAGTTGTATATGCAGAACAAACTCGACTTGTTGTTAAAACTTCAAAATTAGCGGTTGGTAATGCATATGCATATTCTCAATATATGATTAAATCACTGCGAAGTAAACCGTCGTTTGGATTTTTAGAACTTGAAATTGTGAGATATTGGGATTATTTATTATGGATGGATGATGTTAATTTCGGTGGTTTATCATGTCAAGGAAATAATATTGTGAAAGCATTAGAAAATGATGCTACTACTTTATTTCAGTATAAACTTGAGATGAACTGGCACGTTAAAAGTTTCTTACCTGAAATGTTACAAGGTGAATTTGATAACTGGGTTAAAGAATTCATTCAAAAGATGCATGATGTTAAAGATGAAGAAATTAGTGGAACTAATAGCATGTTAGCAACGCCATCAGCTACACCAAGAACTACACAGATTAGACCAGTTCGTGGAGAAGATGATTATTTTGGGAAAGGAGTTGTAACACAAATGAAAGGACGAATGAAAAAACGTGTTCAACAATTGGTTCGTCGTCAAATGCAAGTTACTGCTGGGTTAGCTGATGGAAGTATGACAGCAGCTGCAGCTGAATTCGAATTCCCTTTACAACCTGGTTCTCATTTAAGATTAAGTAATCCTTCATTAGAAGTTGTTAAAACTCTATGTGCAGTCTTTGGCGTTGCGAAGTTTTTATCATTGGAAGTCCGTGTGTTACGAAGGGACTTACTTGGGTTATTTGAAGTTAAGGAGTTTAGTGATACTGGAGTCTTCAAGAATCCAAGTACATCATTGAAAGTTGCTCGTGTTTGCAAATCATGTACTTTGGAAACTGCAATTGATTTATGTCGAGATGAAGAAATAATCCCAGAAACATCAGCAGCAGAAGCAAGTAAAGAATGGAAACTTAAACCATGGAAATGTAAACATTGTACAGCAGAGTTTGATAGACTGGCAGTTGAAGAACAAATGATTGGAGATGTCCAAACACTACTTACAAGATTCCAAATGCAAGACTTAAAATGTGGAAAATGTCGTCAGATTCGTGCGAATAATTTGTCAGAACATTGTCCATGTTCAGGTTCTTGGGAATTGACAGTTAAACTTGATGAAGTTAAGTCTAGGTTATCGGTATATCGAAGAGTTGGCGAATATTATGGATTGCGTATGTTGAATAGCTTGATGGTTGGTGTGAGGGTTTGAATTCATTAATTATTTGAAAGCATTGTTATTTTTTAAAAAATTATTAGCATCATGTATTATATGTATAGATCGCTTGTTATTGTTAATGTTAATGTTCTATTATGTACAAATGAAGTAAATTATGCGTAGGGTAAAATCCGCTTAATCCGTTTTAAATGATTTCCATCTCCAGGACCTTTAGCGTATCCAGCGGTATGTCCTCTTGATCGAAGTCCCTTTCCCCATCCTGTATTACCGTGGTTGACTGAAACTGCGCCCTGTAGTTGTGAAATAGAATAAAATTAGCCACCATTTAATCACTCAATAGTATATATAAATAGCCATAAATAAACTTACATGCTTGAATTTTCCTGATTTTGTCTTGCGCCACCGCTCTGCAGCACCGGTATGTGTCTTCATCTTGTATGACTTGAACCGCGTCTGCTGTTGAGCAAGGGTTCCGAGTGCTGTTGAAGGCGCACCGAACATTGTCAGGGAAGAAGCAAGTGATCCCATAACGCCTGAAATCAAGCCTCGAGGCTTGAGCAGCACCAAGAAGGCCATTGTTGCCAGTTGTGTACTAAACCGACGCGAGTGAGTCGTGTGCTGTGTTCGGAGCGCGTTGTCTTCACGACATTTCGATATTTTTGCCCGGGTGATGAGCCCTTACCCTGTCAGTACTTCTCTGCTGCCTCTAGCTGCAGGCACGCTTTGTGTACCGTGCCGGTGCTCGCGAAACTGCGTCGGGTTAGGGCGTTTCCCCAGTCAGCTGTCTCGGCTGCAGAGCATCACCCCGCCAGATCGATAACTGCGCTGCAACAGGGCCGTGTGACCACTCCAGCGATCAGTTGGATCATCACGGTGGGCTGGCGTCGATTAGCGACGCAAAGATAAGACGGCGGTAGTCTATTGGCTGTGTTTGCGGGGAATAGGCCCTGACAGAAGAGGTCCTGCGGCCGATCGTTCACACCGTCACATGTCCGAGTTATCACAGTCATGAGGCCTACCTACGGTACACTAACGAAGACTGTTTCTCGAATTTGTGTATTATTAAAATGAATTGATTAAGATACTAACTGTAAAACAAGACAAAACCCATAAACCAGAGCATCTTAGTGCTCGATCCAGCCCAATACTAAAAGATGAAAGAATGCAAACCGGCAACAGTAACAATAATAACCTTGTTGCTATAAGACCACCCTAGTAATAACAATGATGCGGGATGTGCACCACCTGTTATGATTGTATCATGGTGCATTTGAACTCATAAAACGTATTAACAGATGCAACTTGCCCTTCATTAAAGTATGTGTGATAAAACAAACTCCAAACCCAAAAGAAATTATGAAACCAACTTGATGTTCATGATCTTGATGAAAATGAATGCGCGTCAACGCCACTAAAGTCCGTTGACTTTATGGCGACTTAGGCGTGGTGGTTGAAAGACCGGTCGAGCAGCTGATGGATCGCTAGATGGAACTGGCGCAAGTGATTGACGGCGCTCTCTGGTTGCAGTGCTGGCATTTGACGGTCGGCGGTTCTTCTCTGCGACAGACGAGGCGCTGGAGCGAGGCATTCTGGCGTGCGACATGCAGTTACCCATGGTTATTGAAAGACGACTGTGTGCTTGAGTGAAGGTGCTTGAAAGTGCGAGTGGTGATCTCAGTGTGATCAGAGGTGCAGCTGTGCGGGTGCGTGTAACTGGAGCAGGTGCGGTGGCAGAGTGCGATGCAAGATAAGCGGTACGCGGGAGAGACGGGGCACGCGACAGGCTTTATATACTGCGGGGCGAGGCGAAGCAGAACCTGGCGTGTTCTGGCCTGGTGTCGTGCGGCCCGATCAGGCGGTTACTGTAGTCTTCTGTGCCTGCCAACTCGCGGCGGACGTCGTCGTCGTCGCGGCCGGCACGTGCCCACAGCCGACCGTTATCTCTTCGCCTCCGCGTCTGCTCGCGCGATGGCAGTCTGGTAGTGTGCCGCAGTCGTGGACACAGCAGGCCTTATCGCGGACTGTCGCGATCTGTCCGAACACTGGCACCGCTGCTGCGTGCTGGATCGCGTCTGTCCGGTCTGACCGTGCAAGAACAGAGACGCGGGTGCCCTTCTGGCGCCATCCACTATTCTGGGCCCGTAGACGCTCGCTTAGACTCTCGTGCAAATCATGACGTCTGTGGCTCTCCGGCATGTGCGGCTCTGCTCAGCCTCGGCGACTCGCGTCTTCTCGTCTTTTCTCGGCCGTGTCAGCCTTATCCCTGCTCGAATCCTGCAGAATTGCTGATTGCCGGCATTTGACTGCTCGGGATTCGTGGCTGCATTGTACAGATTACGCGTCGCGTGCTTCTGACTCATTCTGCCGCACGATGAAGTCTCGGGTGACCGCAGTTGCTCAGATCCGATTATTAAGCTCATTGTACGTCCACCGGACCCTGAACAGCTTTAACAGTATCTGAGTTTGTGTTGAAACGCATTTTTTTCCCGTTTTCATTTTGTCTGACTTCTATATAAATAAATATCATACAGTATTGCATCATCTCCTCTTTTAATGCATTTTCGACCGATATTTCTGCAAGTCAACAACGTCAGTACGTCACTGGCTGACATGTCTTTTTTGTAAGTCATCTATACAAGACAAACAGTCCATAATTCCGTCTTGGCATATCTTGGATGTTATCCCCCAATTCTCCTCGAATTATTCGCAGAAACAGTTTGCAAAATACTATAAAATGCAAAACGTCGCTTACATAAATGATGACTAATCCGATTTTGCCGTTTTGGACCTATGGCCTACCAGAAAAGTTTTTTTTGCGAAAACTTGGGTCATTAGTATAGTGGTAGTATGCCTGCTTCGGGTGAAAACGAAGCTCTGCTAACTGTGTTTGCAAACTGCAGGAGACCCCGGATCGAGCCCGGGATGACCCCAATTTTTTCAATAAATCAAGTTTTTCCGGGTTAGGGCTCGTACTTGGCCGCCCAACCACCGCGCATCGATATCTATTAATCTACAGTACGTATACAGCCCGCCGCCGCACGTGCATGTGATGTTTATTTGCGTCGCACGAACTGAGCTCGTGTGTTTATGCAATATTCTGAGCCGGCTTAACGAGGTGCAGCCGCTGTGAAGAGGCTAGCTGTACTGTTCCTGAGTTTATCTGTTTGTGAAATGTCAAGCAAGTCGAATACATCTGCAAGCACTGTCGTTCCTCCGAGTCCTGCCATGTCTGCGACTCCTTCGCTCTTGCATTCACCATCACAGATTTCAGCATCCGTTCTGAGTTACGCACTCTCTATTGTTCAATTGACAAGATTGCAGAAACAAGAAACTGACCTTCCAAAGGTACTGGAAAAGCAAGATGGTACCGTTCTTCCACACAATTTGACGTATGCCACCGGTATTCCTGCAAAGTCAAGCGTTGATGAGATTTCTGTGGCGAATATGGATACCGATTCCAATATGCGGTGGAAATATGCAAAGCATGGTAAGAAATTTCTCCATATGATATCAAGATGTGATATTTTATGGCAGTTATAACTAACTATTGGTTCAGGAGAGCATCTGGTGCATTTAGCCATGACGCAAATGACAGACAGTAATAACATGCTTCATAATTCAGCCATTCCCAGTAACAAAGCCATTACATTGAATAATGCAGAAAACAGCTCACAGATTCCAGATCTTGGTCGTCAGCTATATGTCCACGCGCTTACATATTTGATCCGAGCTTTACCCCCTGGTCTAAGTTATTTTGAGTTGCTTGAGCTTGGGAAATCTTTACCTGAAGAAGTCGTACTCGCGGAGGCTCGAAGACGGAATTGTCTGCCTTTCGATCAAGAATCTACTTTGTCTGGTAATACCAATGATATCCTTCACTCAACCCAAGTCCCTGGCGTTGCTTCTTTCTCTGCTCAATCAACAGCTGCTTCTCCAAACGGGCCAGAGACTTATGTTGACAACAAGTTAGAAGAGGTTGTTGTGCAATTAATATGCACTGCTGCGCTCATAATGAAAGTTTCTACTCCAGTCATACTTTCAATGCTGCGTAAACTTGCAGAGATAGAGCGTGAATACAAGGTTTCAGAACGAGCATTTGCGCTTTCATTAACAGTTGCCGAACGACTTGCTAGAAGTCCTATGGGTAATCGAGTTTTACAAACAGGACTTAATATGGCTGGAGCAGTTGGGAAAGGAGTTACAGAAGCTCTACTTATACTTATGTCTGATAATATTTCAAAACAAGCGGAAACTGGTATTTCAGGAGAAGCTGTGTTATCCCAATAGGAAACAATTAATCTAATGATAATGTTTAATGCCAGTCACTCAGTTCAAGTGATTTTTTTTTTGTCATGAAATGTCTCCTGCATTTTATTGTATTGATTTTGTCGAGAAAGGCGTTTGGAATGGTCTCATGAGGTAGTTGTATGTTAATTATTTTTGTTATTTGATTTTTCATGTCACGTATTCACATCTTTGCGTTTTGATAGTACAAGCGTAACAATTAACTCCAAATCACTCTAGTTACCTGCCAGACGTTTTTCAGTCGAAGCCTTAACGTTAGCTTTGAGAGCAGCGACCTCTTCCTGTGTAGCATTATGCTTGAGTGTAAGCTGATTAAATGGATTCTCTTCAGACTTGTCGAATTCCTTCTTAATAAGATCTCTCATTTGATTCAAGCGTAATCCCTTATGTTCTTCTCTCACTTCAGGTAATCTTCTCTCCTCGTAAGCCATTAAAGCAGCTTTATAACGACGTTCGGGATGTCTATCCAAGCTTGCACCAGCACCGCCTTTTGAACCGGCTCCAACACCTGAAATTGACAATGCATCAAGAGCATCGTCAATATTCGAAGCACTAAGTGAAACTGAATCTTTATTCGACAAAAAGTCATCAATTTTGCCTGATCTTTTAGTAGCAAGTTTCTCTTGTCCGCGAGATGTATTTCCTTTAGGTTTAGTAGGTAATGCTGCCATTTCTTCCTTCAGTTGTGCATCACGTTCTTGTTTCTTCTTAAGTGCCTCTACTCGTTTAGCTTCTTCTGCTTCCTTCTTCGCATTACCTCCTTTTGCTCCTTTCGACCATTCCCGATCTTCAGCATCTGCTGTCTTTCGATCTGAAGCTGCTTGTTTGGCAGCAGCAGCGTCTGCCTTACGAGCATTGCCTGCTGCCTATAAAAGTACGTTAATTCCGTTAGCGATCATTTTAAAAGAACTCAGCCGACAGTCTAAATAAACCATAAATATACACACCTTTTTACTATTTTCCAGATTCTTCTTTCCCGCCATTTTTAAAAATATAAGCCCGTTACGGTTGATAGATAGAAATAGTTGTAAGAAGGTGAAAGAGTCTAGATCATGCTCTGGATTTTTTACAGCATCGCATTCGGTCCCAGCTTCGTATATGTAAATGACGACAGAATTCGGCCATTAATTATGAGGTGCGGCTCCCCAGGTTCACGGTGGACGGTTAATCGGATACATCACTATCACGATATCTCTTGATGACTGATACAATCCTCAGGAACCAAAGGATCAGATCATTTCACAATGACAGTAACACGAAAGTATGCAACTCATGCAAATGTATTCGTTAATAATGAAGATCGAATACTAACTTATGCCGTATTAGTACCGCAATGAGACGGATGCTGGGACGCGCGGGTCCTTACACCGATGAAGCGTATATGCCCGGTCCTGATGTGTACAACTCATTTGCAGAAATGAAGATTCTGTATGTATTGATTTGATTTGCTATATTTGTGATTGTCACTAACAGTTTTTTTTAGAGTCATGTATGATAACTTATGAATTACAAGAGCTTGCGTCTCAATTGTACTAATCCATATTCTACAGAGGAGCTGGAGGCCTCGGTTGTGAGATTCTTAAGAATCTGGCGTTGTCAGGATTCAAAGATATCCATGTAATCGATATGGATACGATTGATATTTCTAATCTAAATCGACAATTTTTATTTCGACCTGCCGATGTCGGAAAAAGTAAAGCTTTGGTTGCAGCTGAATTTGTAATGAGTCGAGTAAAAGGTGTTAAGATTACGCCATATTTTGGAAAGATTCAAGATAAAGATGAAGCTTATTATTCACAGTTTGGTATTGTTATTTGTGGTCTTGATTCAATTGAAGCTCGTAGATGGATAAATGCTACTCTGGTGGATATGGTTGATATGGAGAATCCTGAAAGTCTTAAGCCTCTTATTGATGGTGGTACTGAAGGTATGCTAGTTTAATTATATGAAGAATTCTATTCGCAGTATCTAACAGAATATATGTATAGGATTCAAAGGTCAATCTCGTGTCATTTTACCTACCATAACCTCATGCTATGAATGTTCTCTTGATATGCTTGGAAAACAAGAAACATTCCCAATCTGTACTATTGCCAATACACCACGTTTACCAGAACATTGTATTGAATGGTCTATTGTATTAGAATGGCCTAGAGTGTTTAAAGGTGCGAAAATAACGGTTCTCTAATTGAGGGAATAAAGCTAATGATTATATACTAGACAAAAAACTCGATAACGATGATCCTGAGCATATAGGTTGGCTATTCGATACAGCTACAAATCGTGCCAGCGAATTCAGTATTTCTGGCGTAACTTATTCACTGACTCAAGGTGTCGCTAAGAATATTATTCCTGCAATTGCATCTACTAATGCAATTATTGCTGGTACGTTGTCGACCTTAAAATACAAACATTCGGTGTTCAATTATTAATAACTTTTTAATAATAGCATCATGTTGCAATGAAGCCTTGAAAATTGCTACAACATGTAACCCTTTTCTTTCAAATTATATGATGTATAGTGGTAATGACTCAGTTTACGCATATACGTTTGAACATCAAAGAAAAGATGATTGTCCTGTTTGTGGTAATCTTGCAACAGATTATGAAATAATTGCAGATTCTACTTTGGAAGAATTTATGATTGCACTTGAAGAATCACCAACTGTGTATGTATCACTTTTTTATTCAATATTTCAAATTTTAAATCATGAATGCTAATAGTTATTTTTTAGACGGATAAAATCACCTTCACTAAGAACTGCAGACAAGAATTTATATCTTAGAGCACCACCTCAATTAGAAGAAGCTACACGCCCTAATTTATCAAAGAAAATGTCTGAACTTGTGGCTCCTGGTCAAGAAATTAGTGTTACAGATCCCGGATTACCACTTAATGTTAAGTTACGGGTTATTTTCGTATAGTTTAGTTTAGGGAGTTTTTGTTAGTGCCACATGAGGTGTTTTTTGTTATGATATTGTATGTTAAAGTGAGCAAATGATAGATTAAGTACAAAACATACGACTCCAAAGTAACGTAAACAAAAGATATAAAAACTAACTATGCAGCAGCAAGTTCAGCTATGATTGAAATTCCAGAAGGAGTATTATCAAGAGCAGTTCTTACAACATCTTTACCATCGATAATTCCAGTTGTAAAGATTAAAATTTCTTTTCTATCAGCTTCTTGTCTTGCAATAAATCTAAGAGCAGCAATTTCAGTAAATGTAATGCCACCTAAAAAGAAAACAGCAATAGTTCTTCTTGTTTCTTTCTTAGAATTTTGAATAGCTCTTGCTCTTGCTGATTTCTCTTCACTTTTTTGTAATTCATCAAATTGTTCTCCTGGTACACTTCTTAATATATCTTCCGCTCCTCTCCATCCTGATCCTCCTAATGTTGAAAGCTTAGGTCCAAGTGTTCGCTTTTGAATAATATATTGTGCAAGTCTAACACTTAATGGTGCATATCCGGAATAGACGTATGCAATATCTTCAGGTGCTTGTTCATTAACATCATCAACAATTAATCGTAATGATTTTCGAAGATTTGAAAATTGAAGTTGTTGTGCGTTGATACTTTGTTTATCACCTCTCGCAAATATTAAATCTAATTTCGCTAGTGTGTTCATTGTAATAATATGCTCATAACCATATCGAACATAAATTTGTCGTTTAAATGATGCAAGTTCTTTCTCTCGAATTCCTCCAATTGTTAAACATTCAATAGCTAAAAGTCTCAAGACAATTTCAAGAGGAACTCCACGCGCAATTAATTCTTCAATTGTTAAATTAAGCGTTGTAGTATCTAAACCTGATGCAACGAGATTTTGTTGAACTTCAAGCACTCTATTGAATATTTCAGTTTGAGTACGATTCATAATTTCTTCTGCCAGATTTGTATGTAACCGTAAACTTTGATGTTCCGCCTGAAGTCCACCAAGTTTACTAACAAATTCTTTGATTTGAGTAACAGTTTTAGCTTGATGTCGCTCTTCATAATCTTCATTAAGTCTCCGTGCTGCTCTGTTTAAAGTTGGTCCAACAACTGCAAAATTGAGATCACGCAATGATGAATATAAAGGATCATTTGAATCTAAAACAACTTTTCGTGTCTTCCGATCGGTAACTGGCGTAGTTGATACAACCGAAGCACCAGAGCTTTGTGGAGCTTTTGCGTTAGGTGTGTTGAATAATGAATTAGGAAGCTCCGTTTGTGCATTTTTAATTCCAAATACTTCATCAATCAATCCTTCATAAGTCAATTGCGTCATTAGCGGTGTAACTAAATCAACACCACGTTCTATAACAACAAGTTGTTCAAAAATTGTAGTCTCTCCTTTACTCCATTCTTCTGGTTCTGGAGATGCTTGTGCTTCTTGTCGCATTCTAAGCAGTGCTTGACATAACTTCTTAGCATTACTACCTTTACCAATAATTCTCGGAAATAAGCCGTATTGTTTCTGAATTGCATTAAGTGCAAGTGCTGCTGAACTGACTGTCGTTGGCAGTTTATTGAGATACAAATCCTTAATACCAGCATCAGGAAGTTCAACACTGAACAAATCATCTTCTAAAGGAATAAAACCAAGATTCCATTCACTTATTATAACATCGCCCAAGACACCTTCGTCATCAAATACTTTCTCAACTGAAAGCATCTTCCGAGGATATAAAACCACATTGAACTCATACTCGATTCCAGAAGCTGATTGTAATATCTTTTTGATTTGAGCTGGATACTCGTTAGTAACAGTGATCGAATATGAGATGTGAAAATCAATTGACATACCGCAAACAGTTTGTGCATTCTTTACATCACCACGGATAAGATATACAATGTTTTGTTGAACAGTATCTTTTTGAGGACCATCGTCAAGCCAGAAGATACTGTCGACACCATGCTCCTGTTCATTTGTTAGAACCACTCACTCTGAACAAGCTGTGAACACCATTTCGCGTACTTGCAGAACTGAAAATCTGGCGATATAACTCAGAGGTGCCGATAACGTCCGATCCAAAATCAATGATTTCTTTCCTCGTGCCTAGAACGTGTTAGTATATGATCCCATTTACAGACAACATCCTGGCGAACTGACCGTGTCAAGCAGCGCGAGGAACGAGGTAAGAGCCTCATTCTTGAGGTCCTTTGGACTGACGGTCTGGTGTTCTGCTGTCATGACCAGTGAATGGTGCTCTATGTTATCGCGAGACCTGAAAGCAAAAGATTTCAGGATTGTGTCTGGATGCTGCGATAGAGCAGATGATATCAGATGCCCGCGAAACCCAAATCCGAAAAGGGAGGCACTATGCACGTGATCTGTGAAGTGACCCGGAATGGCGACTCAAGCGCACACAAAATTGCCGACACAAACACCTCAGACACCCAAAGTGGCCACCTCAACACTAAATTTCCATGCGCGGTGGCATCACATTCACACGAAAGATTCTTTCATTGTTTTCAGTTCTCGCCAACAAGCAAAGATTCTGATTGCCGATAACAACAATATGATACTGCGGGCATTTTTTACACAAACTATCCTACTTGCCATTGTGCTCGTCAGTACACCACCTGCAGTTCTAGGAGATGCTGCCGACGAGTTCTCCGATCTGTCTACTGCGGAGTACATTAACAAGGCAGACTTGCTACTGACACAAGGTGCTTTTACAGAAGCACTCAGATTTTACGACGCAGCTGTACAAAGCGATCCTCAAAATTACTTGAGTGTTTTCAAACGTGGTGCAACTTATCTCTCATTAAATCGAGTCTCACCTGCGTTAGCTGATTTCGATGCAGTATTAGAACGCAAACCGGATTTCGAATCTGCACTCATGCAGCGTGGAAAATTACGCGGAAGACTTGGTCAGTGGAAGGGCGCCCGAGACGACTTTTCTGCATTGGGTAAACTACCAGGGAAGAAAGAAATTGCGAAGGAGAATTCCAAGCAAATAAATGATGCAGAGAAGGCTGTGAACGACGCAGAAAAGGCTGCAAAGAAGAGTGATTGGGAAACTTGTGATACTCGTGCTGGAAATGCTATTGAAAGTGGAGCTTCACTGCTTGTTAGTTTACGTGCACTTCGAGCAGACTGCCGGATAAGGTTAGGAAAAGTACGCGAAGCGATTGCAGATTTAAGTCATGTTGCCAATGCGAATCATTTTGATCCCGAGCCTCATTCACGCATTGCTGAATTACAATTTTTTTATCTTAATGAACGTGATCGTGCAGTTCAACAATTGTCAAGATGTTTACATTATGATCCTGATTCAAAACAATGCAAGAAATTATTCAGAGAATTGAAAAAATTGAGCAAGGAAGTTGACAAGGGACTAGAGGCCCGTAATACAAAGAAATGGGCAACCCTTGAAAGATTGGTTACACGTCCAGTACCCGCGAAAGGTGATACTAAAGATGAGGCTTTATTGACACGCGTGGAAGCTCGTACTACAGAGATCGAAGTAACTGAACATTTACCACCTACAGCTACTAAAGAATTACTTGCGGAGCTGCTTGAGGCTGCTTGTGAAGTTACAGTCGAGACCCAGAATTGGAAGAATAAGCAATACTGTGAAGCTGCACTTGCTCATCTACCTGAATCTATTGTCGCAATGCTATTTGCGGCTAAGATACGTATCAATGCAGATGATTTTGATGCCGCTATAACAATTCTTCAAAAGGCACGCGAGCTTACTGGAAATAACAACAGAAAGGTTGATGCTATGCTAAACGAAGCTTTAGTGTTACAGAAACGTGCGAATTCAAAAGACTATTACAAGGTTTTAGATGTGTCCCGAGATGCAACCGAGAAAGAGGTTAAGAAAGCGTATAGAAGCAAGACCAAAGAATATCACCCAGATAAATATCGAGGCGATCTTAAACCAGAGCAAGTTGAGAAGAAAATGGCTGAGATTAATGAAGCTTACGAGGTTTTATCAACCCCAGACTTACGTGAACGATTTGATGCTGGTGATGATCCAAATGATCCATTAGGTGGTCGTCAACAACAACATGGTGGAGGGGGATTTAATCCATTCTTTCAACAACAAGGTGGTTTTGGAGGTGGAGGTGGTGGTGGCCAGTTCTTTCACCAAGGCGGACCTCAATTCCAGTTTAGACAAAGTGGGGGCCATGAGGGTCATGCAGGCGGACATCGTCAACAAGGTGGTCCGCAATTTAAATTTCACTTCTAATCGCGATAAAAGTCAATCATTAGAATCAGCATGGAGTTTTTATGGTGTTATGTTTATAGAAATTTTGAAAGATAAAGTACTAATTTTACCACTTTTGCATTAAGTTAAGTACATTTCCCAATATATAATAAATCTATACAAATAACTTTTTAAAGTCTATTTACTGCAGTAACAAATTCCAGAGTGCACCCTCATTCACATAGTCATGATGAACGATTGAAACCAAAAAGAAATTATCATGAACTTTGTTAATTAACTCGTAAGTCTTTGATCTCGGTGAATATAGTCGTTGCCATTCTTTCCAAATTGCAAACGCTTCTTCACTCCATGCTCTAAATGATTGCTCTTCAATAACAGTTGGTTGAACAATTTCACGATTTGGGAATACACCCCATGTGACTGCATTAACATCTTTAGCGTTCATGTTAGAAAAGAAGTCACCCTTTGCATTGCATGCGTAGTATGAAACATTGTCATCATCTTGCAACCTCCGCTTCAACTCTAACCAAGTATCTTCAGGGATGAAAAACTCCACCAGTGACTTTTGGAATACGTAACCCTTTGGTGGACCCCATCCCACAATCGCGTCAGAACTTCGAACGCCATTGACAGCAGGCTGTGATGCAACTGTCCACATTCCACGTTCATTAAGTTTAACAAGATCTGATTCAATTAATTTTGTTTCGGCACTAAGTGCAGCTTCTTCAGCCCACGGTAAAACTGGAATTTCGCCCTTCAAGTATCGAACAAAAATTGATGAAATGTCGTCGGATGATTCAGGTGAACCCCAAAGTTGGATTGCCTTGGCTGGTGGAACATGTAATGTAACACCGTAACCATCAATCTCACCATATGCTATAAAGATGTTAGAAAGTGCAACCAGTCATATGTCAAATATTGATGCATACCTGGTGAACGTGGATCACCCCATCGTCCATTAGGGAAATCATCCCAAGAGGACTCTTGAGCCATAAGAATCTTGGAAGCAGGAACTTCAACAGTGACATCATCTGATATCTTAATGTCATTAATACCATCTGAAATAACTGATTGAATTGATGGAATTTCTCCTGCAACAGCAGCGGGAGCCGGTAGTTTTGACTGTGGTAATTTCTTTGTGGGTGAAGTGTTGACAGCTGGTGCCTTGACAATATTACTTCTGTCGAGAATCAAAATTGTACTGCGCTCTAGGTTGAGAGTGTAGAAATGAAATCCTCGAACTCTGTGTGAAGTTTCTTTATATATTCTGTCAATCATTTTAACTAAAACGTCAACGCCAACTTGTTTAACTTGCTCATCGTCTGAACTTGGCACGCTACTCAGCTTGTCTATGATATCGCCTGGAATATTGGCATGACTGAGCTTAGCAGTACGGATAAATGATTGATATGTGTTGATAGGCAATAATCCAGGAATAATTGGAATATCTTTGAAAAGGCCCGATTTGTGTTTCCGTAGCATTGATTCGAATGAGATGAATTGATCAGTGTCGAAGAACAGCTGAGTCATAATGAAGTTTGCGCCAGCTGAGACTTTCTCAACAAGGTACGGGAGATCAATTGAAGGATCTTGTTGTTCTGGATTCGAGCTGTCCGCAAAGCCTTCCGGATATGCAGCAACTCCGATGCAGAAGTAGTCACCGTACTGTTCACGGATGTACCGAACGAGATCAACAGCATACTTGAACTCTTGAGACTCCGGTGGAGTCCAGTATTCGTCACCTCTAGGAGGATCGCCACGAAGTGCAAGAATATTACAAATTCCAGCGTCCTTTGCCGCAGCTAGTGCATCGTCGATAACTGCTTTCTCCATGTTTGTGCATGTAAGATGAAGACAAGTGGTTAATCCCAATTCGCTGTAGCAGAGCTTTGCAATGTCAAGCGACTTTGTTGCGGTTGAACCACCAGCACCCCATGTAACGTTGACAAACAATGGCTTCAATGAGGCCATACGACGAAGACGTGCAGTTAAATTGTGGACACCCTAGAATAATATTTGGTTAGTACGGCGCTGTGATTACGAACCGACAAACAGAGCTCTTACCGAGTCAGTCTTCGGAGGGAAGAACTCAAACGAGTAGAATGGCTCGTCGGGGCCAAGGCCCGCAATTTTCTCGACAATTGTCTGCATTATTTATATCTAACTGAACGGAGAAACAACTTCAATATACCGTGGAGAAATATAATTGTTGTGGATTACTCTTTTTGAATCGAGAAAGTCGCGAACTCGAGCCGCGGCGGGGTTGGGCGTTATACATTTGCAAGAAAGTTTTTAAGCTCGGCCGCTGCTGGAACCCGGCTATTGCGTACTACTAGTAATACTACGAAGAGCCGAGAAGAGCTAACAGTACTGACGAAATAAAGATCTACAAGTAAAATCACAAGTTTTGATATATTCAGTTCATGTTACGGAAGAGCCACTACACGAGCAAGCGGATGCTAAGAGGACTCAGAAATAATAATTGCCTTTTGATCGGTCTTCAGTTTCAACTCTTGCTCTCGATACCGGACTGAATGGACTTTAAACAAAGTATCGCTTAGACGTAGAATCAAAGCTGAATCTTGCAGAGAAATCCATGAATCGAAGTACCATTGGAGCCGGCTGACTGCAGATTACCAGAGCGCATGTTTTCCTCATTGTTCTCTGATCAGACATCTCATGATCTCAACGCGTTATCCTACAGACGATGCGACATTGTCGAAAGAAATGGGGAAATAGTAAATTTATTCGTGATATAAAATAGTCAAAGAGAACCTTTATTAGACTGAATGTATCGATTCCTGAGGTCATCACTATGTCATGGGTCAGCCAGGCAGGAGACACAAGGCCTTCAGCGGCGCCTGCAATGCGATGGTTTTAAGGTCGGATTGGTCTGACGGAAACTGCTAGAGAACAAATCAGTAACTGTAAAAAACTACTCAGGTCCTCAATCAGTGAGTTCACCCGTGGAGGTTTATAATATTAATTATTACTGATGAAGAAGAAGGGGAGAGAGGAGAAGATGTGAGCAGGATAAGAACGAAAAAACAGACCACAGTACACGATTCCCTTAATTGGGTCTACAATACCGCATACTCAAGAGGTACGGTATTTATATAACGCGCCTCGGTCGCGCTAATATAATTAACGCAGTGCGGTAAAGCGCCGGCTCCCCTGCGGTCGGCGCTGAGAACGCGCGTGTCTGCACAGAAACTCAGAGTTCATGCCACGCTCCTTCCTCGCTTACCTCCATCAATTCATCGCGGCCGTGATAATCGCGTCGACTGAGGCCACAGGACAACTCGCTATTTTCCAGTTGGCTATTTGGAATTCGCGTTCAGTTTTGGGTAATTGCGGCCAAGTCTGCTGATTTGGCACAGTTCTACTCGTAATCTCGCGCCACTAGAGTTTAGTTGTGAGCTGTGACTCGGCGCGTCTATATACACATCAAACAATCCAGTCGCAATTTCAGTACCACGTTTGGATATCTTGAGAGACAGTTCGTTAGATAGTTTTGGTTTGATCTAGCGCTTCAGAGAATTTGATTGTTTTCGTTTTTGATTACAATCGTCTCCAGTACTGTTCTCCTGCGCGTCTTTGTTTTCCTGGCGCACACAAGCGCGACTTTTTCATCGTGCTTGTTTCGCGTCTGAGGCGACTTTGAAGGCACTTGCTTTCCTTATATACACCTTCTAGGATGTTTTTCCTTTCAAAGTCTGGCCAGCAGCAGCAACAGCAGCAGCAGCAGCAGCAGCAGCAGCAGCAGCAGAGTCAACAAACCCATCAGCAGCAACAACAGGCTCCCCACCAAATGTATATGCAGCAACCACAGCAGGGTCAGCAGCTGACTCCACAGCAGCTGTACTACCAGCAACAACAATTACAGTACCAACAACAGCAGTATCAACTTCAACAGCAGCAACAGCAGCAGTATCAGATGCAACTACAGCAGCAGCAGATGCAGTTACAACAGCAGCAACAACAGATCCACTTCCAGCAGCAGCAGCAACAACAGCAGCGACCACCAGTCCAGGGACAAAACGTGTACACGCAGTTTCCAGCCCCAAGGTCTGCTAACGGCACTCCACAGTCCTCTGCTACTCACCTTCCTGCAATGAATGGCAGTGGCAGCTCAACTGCTCTCTCAAGTACCCCTATGGTTACCACAGGTAGCACAGGTACCTCGGGCTCTGCCGGATCCGACTATGTGATGTTTGAGCGAAGAACGGATAATATCTCAAAGGCGACTCTTGATCGCGCAGCAGCTGTTAAGCTCAAACTTGAGAACTTCTACCAGCTTAGCGTCGCCCATGCAGTTGAACGAAACCAAAGGTAAGCAGTCATAACTCCTTTCAATTACAGATCACTGGATGCTAACATAATCTAGACGTGTCGAACTTGAGACTCGGCTGGCAAGTGAACGTGGATCAGAGGAGCGGAAAAATAGACAACTGCAGAATTTGGGTAAGAAGGAATCAACATTCCTTCGTCTTCGCCGTACGCGTTTGGTTCTTGACGACTTTCATACTGTTAAGGTTATTGGTAAGGGCGCCTTCGGAGAGGTGCGTCTTGTACAAAAGAAGGATACTGGAAAGATCTATGCCATGAAGACTTTACTGAAGTCTGAGATGTTCAAGAAAGACCAACTTGCACATGTTAAGGCTGAACGTGATGTTTTGGCTAGATCCGACTCTCCCTGGGTGGTGTCCTTGTACTACTCATTTCAAGATGCCAACTACCTCTACCTTATCATGGAGTTCCTTCCTGGTGGCGATCTGATGACTATGCTTATCAAATACGACACATTTTCTGAAGATATTACCCGCTTTTACATGGCAGAGTGCGTTCTTGCTATCGAAGCAATTCACAAGCTTGGATTTATTCACCGTGATATTAAGCCTGATAATATTCTTATCGACAAAGACGGCCACATCAAGTTATCTGATTTTGGTTTATCAACTGGTTTCCACAAGACTCATGACAGCAGTTACTACAAAGGTCTTCTGGACAAGAATCCATCATCCGAGCCACCTCGCAACTCAATGATGGTTGATGCTATTCACCTTACGATTTCAAATCGGTCGCAAATACAAACATGGCGAAAGTCGCGTAGGTTGATGGCATACTCTACCGTCGGAACTCCAGATTACATTGCGCCTGAAATTTTTGTTCATCAAGGTTATGGTCAAGAGTGTGACTGGTGGAGTCTTGGTGCAATTATGTTTGAATGTCTTATTGGGTGGCCTCCATTCTGTTCTGAGACACCAACAGATACGTACCGCAAGATTTTAGCATGGCCAGAAACATTATACTTCCCAGAGGAGATTCACTTGTCCAATGAAGCAGAGGATTTAATTCGACATTTATTAACATCTGCTGAGAATCGCCTCGGTCGTGGTGGTGCAGATGATATCAAAGCGCATCCTTTTTTCGATGGTGTTGACTGGGAAAGTATTCGCGACTTCAATGCACCTTTTATTCCTAAACTTAGCTCGATTACCGACACGAGTTACTTCCCCACCGAGGATCTTGAAAGTATCCCAGATGCGCCCGAAATCAGAGCTGCCAATGATGCAGCTATGCAACCACAAGGTGAAGATTCAAACGAGGCATTTAAAGAGAATTTACCGTTTATCGGTTACACGTACTCTCGATTCGATTACCTTACGGTATGTTATCCTTATTAAATTATATATTTGATTACTTACTAATTTTTTTCATACAGAGAAAGAACGCTTTATAAATGACTGGACCACGCATTATGCCAGGTCGCGTTACGAAAGTGGTCTTTGGTTTCATAGAGATTTTATTTGCATACCTTTCGTTGATATGTTTGGCATTGTATAGGAGAAAGATTTTGAAATCATGTGCTGTTTCTTATGTTTTGTGTATGTATGAACGATCTCAAATGCACTCTATAAGCTTTCATTTGTGTAGTTTATTACAAATTTCCGACGTAAAACGCACAGTGCTTGGTGATGCTCCTGTGGGAGTGGGACGCGTCTGTGGGGACGCGTTCAAGGCGCGAGAGTTAGGGTAAGTATTTGTATTGTATGCGCTTACGTAACTAAAGAGAATTGAAGAGTATTGTGGGGTTGCCAAAACCGCGCGAGATACAGATTGAAATTTTGAGCAACTTGGATAAACATCGTCGTCGAGCTCTTCGCTTTGTAAATCGGTATTCTGTACTCATGGAGCTTAGTTCCATTTGACATCTGCATTTTATCATATTTCGTTACGATTTTCTCGACTGTATTAGACCACCACGCGACGCGTCTTTATTAATCACGCGTCACCAATTCCAGTATTTGTATTTGGACCGGCACATGCAAATAAGGTGAGACAATCAACAATCACCCTTGGGAAGATTAAATCAAACATTTTGTTCAGGATTAAGGCATCCTGGGTTATGGGTTTTAATCCAAAGTTTGTCGGCCTAGATGAAGCACCGTGTGTGTCACGCGAGGATATTTCACCTTCTTGTGAACTCTAGCTGTCCAGGCCTATTTCAAAAGAAGCCAGGCTGCGCGCGAAAAGAAGTCTAGGCCGTACTCCGGCTTTTGCTTTCTGATTTTGATTTAATTTTAAGAGAAATCTTGTTAACCTCTTAAAGCTTCACGTGTGTTCTGAAGATTCGTGCATGATCCGTATATCCGCATCGGATTTTGAAGTCTTGTGCTTCCAAGCTGGTCGCGATGCAGACGACAACGGTTCAGACGCGAGAATCTCTCGAAACTGAGCCTGATGATCAGTCAACTGTTACAGTATCACTGCGGTCTTTTAGAGCTGCAACTCCGATTTTACATCCTCCGACGCATCATCTTTCACCACCTCATTCACCAGCTCGTCGCCGAACTCGTACTGGGCCAAAACCAATAACAGGCTCACCAGACCGATTCATCCCATCATCTTCATCGTCCACCTTATTTCATCTTGTAATTCCTCCTGTTGCATTTCGACACGCACGTCACACTCATATTCATGGAACAGGCCTTCGTCGAGATGTTCATCTTGCTGGAACAACTGATTCACCTGGCCACCGTATCTCGCGTACTGGTGCACTGACTACAGATAGTGGAAGACGTGAGGACCCAGGAACAGCAATAGCAAATGCGCTAGGTATTGCGAGTCCGTCAAGTTTATCGTCGCGGTCATCGTCGGCGTCGCGTATTCTCAGTTTTGCTGGTATTCCCCACAATCAACAATTAATTTCAGCTCCAACGGAATCACTGCGCATAACATCTGCAGACACAAACGTTGGCAATAGAAATACTGCCAATGGACCAGCTAGTCCTGCTGGACGACGGCCAACTGTGGATGAAGCATTATCTCTTGCAGCAGCAGTAAACGCGAGCTCGCGCCGAGGAATGCGTGGCATATCGTCACCACGAAAATCCACACGAGCCTCGAAACGAATGCCAAATTATGTTCCATTCAGAGTTTTAGATGCGCCTGGAATGCGAGATGATTTCTATACAAATCTATTATCATGGTCCAAAGTTACAAGTGATCTTGCAGTTGGTCTTGGAAGTGAAGTTTATATCTGGCAAGAAGGTGCTGGTGCAGTTCTACTTCCTGAATGGATGACATCGCCTGTTTCTTCAGTTTGTTTTTCACCTGATGGTAGAAATCTTGCTATAGGTCGTATGGATGGATCTATAACTATCTGGGATATGGCTTTACAAGCATCATGTGCTGAGGTTTTTTGTAATTCTGGGCTCTGCTGTTTAACTTGGTTACCACTTGTCGCTTGTGAATCAGGATGCATGCAATTATTTGCAGGTGATGAAATTGGAGAGATTATAAGATTGAAATTACATATTGATATAACAGCACCAATGCTTCCTGGACAACAAAGTCGATCAATTTATAAATTTGAAATGTGTGAACGTACACAAGGCCATAATCAGCAAATCTGCGGTCTGTCACATTAATTTTGAATCTATAATCTAATTAATTTACAAAAATGCTAATTCAGTTTTTATTTCTCAGGAGTCACATTTAATCCATCAGGAACACAAATGGCTGTTGGAGCTAATGATAATACGTGTACGATATGGGATCTTGCTAAAGATGGTACTCCTACACAAACACCACGATATAGATGGGATCATAGAGCTGCTGTGAAAGCACTTGCATATTGCCCATGGTCACCAAATCTTTTAGCAACCGGTAAGATAAAATAATATATTACTTTTTTTCTTTTTATCATTTTCCTTTTCTTTTTTTTAAGCTTTGCTAACAGTAACAGGTGGTGGAAGTAATGATAGGACAGTTAGATTCTGGCACACAAGCTCAGGCTCGCTAGTTAATTCATTTGACACAAGTGCACAAGTCACTTCGTTAGTATGGTCACTCAGTGCACGTGAGATTGCAGTTACATTTGGATACGCAAATCCAGAACATCCAATACGAATGGCAGTATATTCTTATCCAGATTGTCAATCAATAGTTCGAATTCCATGGCAAGAAGATATTCGATGTTTATATGCAGTATCATCACCCGGTGGAGGTAAAATCTGTACAGCAGCAAGTGATGAAACAGTTAGATTTTATAATATATGGCCAGAACAAGCACCACATCGTGTTGCTGATTGGGATAATGGATTATTCGGAAGTGACATTCTTGAAATGTGTGAAGGAATTGAAAAAGATCCAATCGATGTAATTCGTTAATACCCAATTAACTCAGTCCTCATTCAAATGTACACATAATCGCTTTTTTTGTTCTCATTTTTGGTTGCTAAATTCGCTACACTTTTACTTTTTCTTTTGCATGGACCTGACAACTCGCTAACATCTTTCATTTTCATTTTCAATTGCATTTTGCTTGTTCCCTTTTCTACTGACATCGCTATTGCTGTATCACGACAGCTTGGATTTCAATTACTTGGCTCTTTCGTTTTCGTTTTCGTTTTCATTTATTTTTTGCTCGTAACAAATGGTTTTGCTCTCGCTCCCGACTACTTTCATTCATTCATTTCTTCATTTCACTTCTTCGTAAAATTATCGCTTATAAATTCAATAAACGAATTCAAATATTGCTCAACAATTAACTGCACACACAAACATTCACACTCATTTCAATTACGTCACTACATTTCATATATTACAACAACGAACCACGAATAAAATACCTTAGCTAGTTTGAAGACTATATCTTCTTTCAAGCATTAAATTTTTGCAAATAGAATGAATCATATTATAATATTATCATAAAAGTACTGTACTCGTAATATTTATTTATATACAGTGTAGTATACCTTAACTGCTGTATGTACAAAATCCCATATCCAATCCACCAAATTCCAATTCAATCACCTCCATAATTTATACCATTTCTTCCCACTTCCCATATTTTCCTCACCTCCATCTTCAACCGCAACCACATTCCTAGCTCTTAACGCCGCTTCCTCAGCTTCCTGTCTTGCCCTTTCCGCTTCTAATAAATGTGATCTTCTGGGTCTTTCAAGAGCTAAATCTGTATGTTCAGATAATGAAGTTGTGTTAGTAGTTGCTTTAGAAGGATCAAATTCTCTATCAAATTGTCTTCTATATCTTGTAACTCTTAAATCTTCTTCTTGTTCTGCTGTTAAACTTCCAAATAAATATTTCCGAACTTGTAATTGTAATTTATATGGCTTTGTAAATACATTCTGATAGCCATCATTCCATCTGTAAAAAAATGTACCGTATAAAATAATCGCTAAAAATTAAATCGTCAGTATAAAAAACCCCAGTTATATAAATAACGTAGTTCACAGCGTACCTGAGCAAAGTCCGACAGAGACATAATGAGTACCTTTCAAAAACGACGCATTTGCAGCTCCAGTTTTTCTCAATACTTTCAGTCTACCAGGATATAAATCGCTTGGTGGTGCACTTCCAGGGAACGATTCCATTTTCATTCTATTTACAAACATTCTATAATCTGGATTTTCTCCTGCTCGTACTCTCCAATGTTGTGAAATTGGTTCATTATATTCACTTGGATATCCTTCCGCTGGTCTTATATCACTTGGATCGTATGGATTATATGGTGCTTTAGGTTGTGTCCATCCTGGTGGATTAGGCCGTCGTTCAAGATCATCAATTGAAGGAATTTTTTTACTCATTGTGCAATAATATATATAAATATATAATCTTTAACAATTAGAAATTATTTATCTTTATATATTTGTTGATGGATAAGTATTTATCGGCTGTATCGGCGCGTCATCCATTCAGAGCGCGAACAAATTCGCCTCAGCCGCATCAAATATGAATTTTGCGAGGTGCGAGACACGGAATTGTGTTTCTAACCTTAACCCGGTGTTCCCTTATTAAGCAGCATCAAAACACCCCCACCGGGTCATAACCCTCAAAAAGAGATTTCTACGTATTTATAAAGTAATTTAATGTAATATCTTTATGTAATATATCCAAAATGCTTATAAAATGCTCCAAATTATGTTAAATCAAATGTAAATGCAATTTTGAAATGTATAAATGCCTAAATAAGCTTCCAAACGCCATATCGATACCCCACTCCAACCTAACAAGACAAACAAAATCAAAATATCACTTATCTTTATCTTTTTCTTGTAATTCAACATCAGGTGTACTTTCAGTACTTTCATTAACATATAATTCAGATGTACTTAATGCCGATGAACTGTTATTTAACCCAGAAAGTACGAATTTAGGGCGTCGAGCAGCCGCATCATTCATTACCGCAACTGATCTTAACGGCGTTGGTTGATTGGTTACTGTAACATGTTGACCTTGTGCAGATTGCTGTTGTTGACGTTGTTGCTGTTGATGTTGCTGTTGCTGTTGCTGTTGCTGTTGCTGCTGCTGTTGCTGTTGCTGTTGCTGTTGCTGTTGCTGTTGCTGTTGTTGCACAAATTGATCATGTTGCATTTGTAATTGAGTTGTACCGCCGAAACCTCTTCGTTGAGTACCAAAAGGAGAAGAAGATCTTAAACTCGGAGCACTTGCTGAAGAAATTGGAGGAGATAATTGAACAGATTGAACAGGAGGAGCCAAAGAAGTAATTGCAACACCACGAATTGAATTACTTGGAGATTTTGTATTAAATCTCGATGGTGGGAATACTTGTAAGTCATCAGATGTATATGGTTGATGAGGTGATCTTGCAACCATTGGTAAATCAAGTGAGTCAATTACTGTTGGTTTATTACCTAGTACTTGTGTTGTTGTAATTGATGGTGCTAATCCAAAATCCGTTATTGATGATGCTTGATCTGTATCAATTCCATACGGCTGCTGCTGTTGTTGATGTTGAGGTCTTGAAAATTGTACTGTACTTCCATTCAATCCAGAATTATTATAAATACTCATATCAGACATACTAGCATTTGGAGTCGTATAAAAGACAGGCAAATCAGACTGTTGTTGTTGATGCTGCTGAGTACCAGTATTTAGACTTGTATTATTGTTTCTTGATTCAAATTGATTATTATGAATTTGTTGTTGAGCATATTCGAAATATTCTTTACGTTTATCACGAGGATGACGTCGTCTATACCTTCTCATCAATTTACTAAATCGATTTTGAATCCAATTCATCGTTAAGACACCAGTAACAATAACAGTTACAGGAATTGCAATTGACCAAAAATAAACCGTTGTATTTTCCAACGCACCAAATTGAGTAAAATTCATTCCAAAATATCCAGTTAAGAAAGTAAGTGGTAAGAAAACAATTGTAACGATAGTTAATTGTCTCATTGCTTCATTTTCCTGTACAGACATTGTATTAAATATTAAATTAATCATATTCTCAGTGGTATGACGCATAAGATCAATATTGTCAGTAAATGAAATAACATGATCAGCAACATCAGTTAAATATAATTTTGCAAATTCGGAAATTTGTCCACCAGCTAAAACACGTTCTGCTAATGATATTTTCTTACTAATACTTGCATGATCTCGTAATGTTTGAACAAGTGTATAAATTGGCATTAATGTGGTTCGCAACATTGATAATTCTTCTGATAGTAAATGTAAATCTCGTGTATGTTTCATCGATGGCGACATTAACACATCAATTTGAAGCTCTGCAATATACTTTTGATATTCTGTAATAATTGTATATGCAATGTCAACAACACCATCAAGAATTGCTTGTAATAACAATGATGCTTCAGGATACTCTCTTAATAAAGTACTTGGAGATGCAATACGGGATAAAATTGGAATCTCAACATCGTCCGCAGAATTTTCGAAAAATGAAATAACAGTATGATCTTCAACTAAGAAAATTGAAACTTGCTCGACAGCAACTACTTCATGATATTTTTCTAAACTTCTTTTAATTGATAAATATTCAGGTGAGGTCGTAGGGTTACTCCATTCTTGCATGGTCATCATTTTTTGATCAGCCATTACTTTCAAAAGACTTGGTGTCGATGATAAGAAATCTGCTGCTCGCTTCTTCCTTCCAAATATTCTAGAAAATAACGTATATGGTTTTGAGCTTTCAAAATACTTATCAACAGCTGAAGTGTCAACCAATTTATGTAGCGGTAAAGTACAAAATGTTTGATTTTTATAATGGTCAGCTTTAGCTCGTTTTGGTAAATCAACCATATCTTCAACAGCTAGTGGATGTAGATTGTAAAATGCCGATAAACTTCGTACAACTTCCCATGATAATCCATTAACATTAATCCATCTAACACTTGCCCAAGGTTGTAAATCCTTTAAGTAATCATCCAACGAAAATTTATCAATTTTACTGACAACTCGATACCTATCAGCACCATAATCAACAATTGTAACTGTAGAACTATCACCTAGTTCGACAACCGTATTTCGAACATCAATACCAGGTTCCCAACCAACTTCGCCACGAACAGCTGTAGGTGCTCTATAATTTCTTTGTTTTCCCCAGTCACGCCATTCACGTTTTAAAAGTTGATTGATGTTTCGAACACGTAGGCCACTTTTCGTAGTTGCAGGTGTACTGCCACTTGCGTAAGATAAATATTGATGCGGAGAAGGCAGACTGTCGTGTAATGTTGGTGAGTCATCTACCCGAGTTGTCGAACCGGGAGTTGGAGACTGTGCATGTAGATCAGTTCGCACCAGATTCGGCCGTGAACCAACTCTTGAAGGTGGAAGTGATGCACCGCTGCCTGTCGCTGATTCAATTGACGCATTATGAGAGTCGTAAATAACAGGAATAGACCGGCGAGAAGTGATACTCGGACCCTGTTGAGGAGGAGTTGATCGTGGATCCATTGTTTCAGAATCGTGTTTGAAAGTCACAGTACGACCACGTTCTCCTGACTTTCTTGCACCGAAATCAGAACTTGTCTTTCGAGATGGTGAATCGTTTCGAGCTTCTTTCTCTTTCGAGGAATCCGACGATGAGTCGTTCCCACTTGATGGCATTGGATGTCGTGTTGATGTCTACGTAGCACATGGAAAAGTGGTTGTTGTTTGTGGCGCTCTTGTTGATCAATGGCTATGCGCTTTCAGGATACCGGCACCAAACGTTCAATTGAAAAATAATCTATTTCACCAAATAAAGAAGTAGAAATAGAATAGGTCGATGGAGATCCGGAATGGTTGTGTGTGCATTTGTAAATGGTTACACTATCAACTTATGAGTTCATTCAGGTACGATACGCGGGCTTCCGGGACGGACTGTACGCAATGAGAGAATTCCGCCTGTCGTGTGCGGCTTTCGCTTGATCTGCTACTGTACGCTCGCAGCAGTCAGCCTACCCCGCAACTGGGCCATAAAGTCATTGCAAGGTGGCTTCTGCAGATGCCAGAAAGAGTATACTGTAGATGGACTCGAGAAGATTATTGGAGTGTTGAGAGGCTACTTATTGCATTATAGTTAAATACAGGCAGTCTAACGGTAAGTGCTCCTGTGTGCATTACATTTAGTATTGCGACTGTATGCCTATAGAGCACAGGCAGGGGTTATGACCGGGTCCGTGGGACCGCCCTGCGTCAGTC
Source organism: Myxozyma kluyveri (assembly GCA_030568365.1). Lineage (NCBI taxonomy): Eukaryota > Fungi > Ascomycota > Lipomycetes > Lipomycetales > Lipomycetaceae > Myxozyma > Myxozyma kluyveri. The sequence goes on from JAJLTX010000049.1 coordinate 90,229, forward strand.
TAGGAAGACACAGAAAACACGACTGTTGACGTCGAGGATCGCCTGGCTTTGTCGCGGCCGAGTCCGGTATTGCCCGAAATGGTTGATTTGCATTTTGACATGATGCATGTGCATTGCGTAGTAAATATTTACGCGTCGGCGCTTAAATCATGCAAGCGCGCAATCCCATTAATTGTGCATCCGCTTTGTGCTAAAAGTACGATATACTCAGTTCTCGGTCTGCATTGCAGCTGCACTGTGGATCCAACAGATCCAAGTGTGGGGACGTAGGACCTTGCGAGCTGGACGGAATAGGAAATTACGGCACTATATATATACAGTACACACCGGTACGATATTGCGTGCTTATAAAAGTGTGTACTGCAGCCTCATATACACTTGTGAACTGCTTGAGCAGTGCATGAAGATGCAGCCATTTGATCTCGGGGCTTATATCGTGCCGCTGAAATCGCACGCGCTTCCCGATCTCTGTTCTAGATCAATTGTGACTTGTGCCTTTATATAAATGAGATCGAGTGTGCTGCAACAATGCTGCAACAATCTGTACACAGTGGCAAAGGCCAACCGTGAACAATCAACGGCGCCATAGACCATAATTAAAACTCGATCTCCAAGTACGCGCAGCGCATACATACAGTACACTGTGAGGACTGTACATTCTGGCTGGGACAATTGGACTGGGACTTACCGACGGGCCACATCCAGTGATCCACAAATGATCCGGTGCCGCGCTTGCTGCGCGTGACCTCTGCCCCGGCGCCCGCCACCCAACCGCGCGTGTCCAGGGGCTGGTCAGGCGCGCAGGTCTGCGGACCGTGACGACGCGTCAAGAGGGGTTGTCCGGGCGAAAACCGAGAAAACCACGGCATCTGGAGACAACGACGAGGCGACGCGTTCTGGAAACGAGGAAAGGGCATTCCGGTGGATAGAGGATCCAGATCAAGGCGCGGCCTAACATTGCCCTAACAGGATTTGCAGGGCCGAATGGCTCGATGCGGGCCGCTGACAGGCTCTTTTTTTTCTCGCGTCGGCTCTCGTTTCGGTCTCGTTTCGCAGAATACCGAAGCCCGCGACCCGTACAACGTGCCGACACACACGCCGCGCTCCAGAGTGCGGCGGTCTGTAAGCGCAGCTTGTCGGACCGGTGTGCTTGTGTCGGCGCAGAAGCATTGCAAACGGTCCTGCATGTTGACGCGTATCCGGCGACGCGTCCGGCTGCGCTTGCCAACACACCGCCGGCGAGTCAGCGAGCGTGCAAACACACATGTATAATGCAGTACGTACTGTACTGTATATACAAAGGCACGGTCCGAGGCAGTCCGCAGGCGCCGCACGTGTTTCGGCAGCTACCGCAGCTCCGCGACTCCGCGGTAGCTAGCGGCGTGCCCACTCGCGCTGTGCGCTGCGCACGGTGATCGAGTGCTCCGCTCTGTGCTGCCAGCTGCTCACTGCTATGGTAACACGCTTGCACTCACACACTCGAACCGTCGCCACCAGAAGACCAAATCCACCGCCGCGGCACCGTCAAGCCTTTTCTTCTCCTCCACGCCCGTCTTTCCATCGCCATTTCCATCCCTCCCCCAACACTCTCCTGGCCTCCTCTGCCCCCGGTCCTCTCTGGTCGCCGCCGCTGCTACTGCTCAAGCCTGCTGAGCCCGCCGCCGCCGCTGCCGCTGCCGCTGCGCTGCTTCTGCCCGCTCTTTCGCTTGCTTTGCTGCCCGTTCGACACTAACAAAGCCGCCTCTCGCGCCTCTCCGGCCCGGCTTGCCCTCTCCTCCACCACCACCACCACCATCACCACTCCTCCGTCGCTCGCGGCACCGCAGCTTCGCGCTTTCCTTGCTTCTCAGCTCTCCAGTTTTGTTCAGCGCATCTTTTTCTCTCTGCTCGACCACACCGTCTCTCGTTTGCTCCTCTCCGGCCCGTGTTCTCGCATCTGTCTCGCCCCGGTCGCACCAAGCTTGACAGTCTCCACCACCGCTCTTCGCACCCCGCCTCCAACGCGTGCATCTTCCTCTGCCCGCGCCTTCCGGCCCTTCCCACCAATCCTGTCTCGCCCACTTTCACTTCCGCCTTTCCGGCGCTCCTTCTGATCCGCAGCGCTGCGCTCCCGTCCTCTTATTTTCTGGATGGCCCCGTCTGCTCCGCCTGCCCTCGATCTCGCTCACGGTGCGTCTGATCGCATCGACCGCGGCCGCATCAACGATTCTGCACCCTTGCCAGTGGGCCATATTTCTTCCTCCGAACCCGTTTTCTCAGACGCTTCTTCCATCTCATCAGCTATTTCGACGGTCTCTGAAGACACCGAGCTCACCATGCCGGATGTCTACGCCATGCCTCCATCACCAAAAAGTCTGTCTTCATCTTCTGACACTCTCTCCGCCACTCCAACCACAGCCATCCCAATAATCTTTCCACAAGGATCCGGCAGCAGCGATTCAACTCCTATAGCGTCGTCACCGGCGGAACTCACAGTATCTGAAGCTCCCGACACTCTCTACGTCGCCAACGATGATTCAGCTCTGCAATACGAACCATCACGGCATGTCGACTACTTATCCCATAACTGGAAGGAATCAGACATTTCCTCCTCATGGAGGTATATTGTCCTTCGACGAAAAGACGTTGCAAACTCTGCACGGCTAGAAAACGCGTCCTGGCGGACGTGGGCAAAGGCCAAATACAATCTCAAAACAGTATCTCCCGAGAGCGTTAACTGGTCAGTAGATATTTCTTATGTTTGAGAGTGGATCGCGAGGGATCAGAGAACTGATCAGAGAACTGCTCTAACATACCTTTCACTTTTAGGCTCAAAGATTATGACGTTACATGGTTATACGGTCCTCTGGCCACCCAGCCATCACGCCAATTTCTCGACTCGCCAACACAGCTTCGGTCTGGCAGTGTCGTCGATCTGTCTCCACCTATACGACTGGGTAACAAAAATCCTATGAATGCTGTTGGCGCAGACAGTGCTGCTCTAGCGGCCAATACCACACTCACAGTAAAGCCAGGTGCGCCGGCTGCAACTTCTGTCGCTCATGCTGCTTCAGTTGCTGCTGCAGTAGCACATGCGACCAAGAAGCCGATTCTCAAGAAGCGAAGCATGTCCGAGGTCATGCTTTCACGCTCAATATCGTCGTCAAACTTACTCAAACAGGCTGCTGCGTCAGTAGCTTCACAACGACACCTTACCGCTCCAGGAACGTCGCGATCAATCCGGACAAACAAATCCACCTATGTAAATATTTCTCCCGACTCCCGCCGTGATCCGCGATTTCCTACTACCCTTGTTTCTCAAGGTTTTGCCGCCAGTTCAGCTAATTTCAGCGACCGGTTGACTAACTTGCACGACGGTTCAGACTCTCGACCGGCGTCAACCAAGCATATTCATTTCAATGATCGGGTTGAGCAGTGCATTGCATTGGAAGCAAAGGACGAAGACGATTATACATCTGCATCACAATCCATGTCATCTTCGGCTACATCCACCGACGATGAAGATGGTGAAGACGAAGAACCAGGTCTTTTCTTAATGGTCCGATCTGCATCTGGTTCATTCCAACGTCCAGCATCGTTAGAACCTCATACAATTGCCAAGTTACCTGCAACAAAGCTCAAGTATGTTCCAGACTATGACGAACAGCCATCACAAGCGCGGTCTGTTCTACACAGTTCATCATCAAGTTCAAGCCTTCGAAGTCAATCCAGTGTTTCGTTTTCGATGGGTGGTGACGATGATGATGACGATGACGATTCATACCTTTCAGACAGCGATGACGATTACAGCTATTACAGCGACGATGACGATGGCCGTCGAGTTGCTACTCGGTGATTTCTAGATTTGGCTTTTCTGAGCGGGCGCCTATAAGGCTTGGGGGTATCATTTCATTTCTCTTTTATGTCATAATTAAAAGTTTTCGAACCAGATTGGCCTAATTCCTTTTTTCTGTTTCTGATTTTCTTGTCTGTATGCATCCATATCATCTAGGAGCACAGGTCATTAATACTCGTCATTCTCTTCTTTTAATTACAGTAGGTCAGTCTGGTGGTTATCATTGTATTATGAGTAGTAAATCTAAATCTCTTTGAGCATCATTTATTAGCCCAGTACAGTACAGTGCAGTATACTTACTAAACTATGATGTAAGGAAGCCATAGCAACAGCTGATTTGAGGATTATTAATTATTATTCATTTCTGCAGTTTACACATGTATATATGTTGTTATTAGGAAATAGCTTAAAACTGGGAAAATATTTATTAGTGGTGTTTTAACTCATACTTAAAAAGTTACCTTTTAAATTTGGTTTAATTCATTCTTTTCGATTATTAATGTTTTATGTTTGTGTTTTCTGTACTTGAATCACGTTTGTAATGGTCTTTTGCAGGTTTTGGTACTGTTGTTACGAATCTTGCGTGATCAGGAACTTGGGTAGTCTTAATAGTAAATAAATTAATACGGTAATATCAATTTATCAAATTTATCAAGCGGTAATAATAGTATACTTCAATCAGAAATCGCAATGATCCGATCATACCCCATACGGCAATGTAATTAATGAGTGATTGACAACACGCAAGCGAATACAGTTGTATGACATCCGAGTTCCGTTCCGAGCTGCGAGACTCCGACTCCGATCGAGACATGGAGTTTCGGCGATCTTTCCGCCCACCACTCAACGAGCATGGTCCCAACACGGCAGAAATTTATGTCCGCCCATCGTCTCATCAATCATCATGCAGAGTCGATCGTAAATGTACCGATCGATGCAGGTTTTACCGGCCATGCAGGCATCTACTGTACCGCTGGATGCAAGCTGCTGCGCGCTGCAGAAAAGCCAGAAACTATAGGGCCCCTTGTCAGCCGCATATTTACTTTAGATTTACGCTAGCTGACTAGTGCCAAAAACCGGGCCGTTGGAGCGTGATCTCGAAAGTTAATTCGAGTGTGCGAATGGCGAAAAAGTTTATCTTTATGGGGCCCCCTGATATCTGGAGTCCGACTGTCCGAGACTTTATGAGAGCGTTTGAGTCCTTGAGATAAACCAGATGTATTCATACTTTTTTATAAGATGAGGCCTGATGTGGACGTTAATCGGGCTTTGCTATAAGTCGTTGAATGGTATCTTGATAGTTGGATACTTGCTTGGTAGACCAGGATCCACGGTGCTTGAAATTTACCGCTTATGGCATCCCATCTCGCTTCGTGTCCGCACTGGGCGTATTGCTCATATGTGTTAACGGGTGCAGAACTGCGTTCACATCCAAATATCTACCTCACTATCTCAACTACAAGTCTGCAATAGAGGAAATCGCGTAACTTGTTGCAAATACATCGTACATACAGTATATCCGTACTTAATTCAAGTGCAACTACCATATCGTAGTTAGTGCGTTCTAGAAAAGAGAGGCCCCTTGCGTGGAGGCTGTCACCCGTCAAAGCAAGTTTTTGTCAGCAGAGACTTGAAAAAGAAAAGGCTGCATCGTCAGTCTGTCAACTTCTGACTTCACGAAGACCATTCAATTAGCTTAAGATGCGGCAAACCAAAGCTGAGGACGAGAAGTGGGAAAGTGTGAATTAGAGTTGCGGCGCACGCAAGGCACCGCGGGCCGTCACTGGCGTCGAACTCTGCTTGAACTCTATCAGCGAGGCCAGCGACCAATATTGATCGAGACATGTCTCGCCCAGTCACACGCGGCGACCTTCTTGGAGGGTTCATGGTCCTTCTACTCCGCTGTTCTCCTCTTCTCCGCTTTTCTCCTCATCGACTTCTTCTTTCTCGCCTTTTTTCATCTTCGTGAGAACCGCTGGTTCGCCCGTTCGCCGCTTCTCCATCGCTGCTCAAAGGCGATCAATCGATCTAGCGATCTTGCGATCTAGCGCGACCTGTTCGCACGTGCGGCTGTGAGACACACCGATCTGCCCACATTGCATTTGGATCCTACTCCACCGTCGGTCAGAGAAAGCCGTTAAAGGCGTCCACTTACCAGATAGCTTGAGTCTTCAACTCAACCGTCACTTATTGGCAACTATAATCGTCTTCTATTCGTCTTAATAGATCGCTGTGCCTTCGCACATTCGTCGAAATGGAGGTTGAACAGATGGAAAGTGCGAAATCTGCGGAGTTGCAGCCCGCCGCTGAACTTGTCACAAGGCAAGAAGAGCAGTTGAGTTCATTAAGTCACTCTCTAAACATTATAACTACAACTTCAGATATTCCACAATCTCCACAATTACAAGATTCACCACAAGAGTCGCTTAAAGAGTCTATACCGTCCCAAGAAGTGATTTTGGAAATGCGAACAGTGGTAGCGAGCCTAGAGTCGGCTGCGCATTCTCAAGGTGTGTTTGAAGTGATACTTAGTTTTAAGAGCTAAAACTGACGAGACCTGCATGAAGCGCGTATGAATATTTTATTACAATTATCTTCAAAAGTAGAGGTATGTACATTTCCAAGAATTTCTATTAATTAATAGTTCAAGTTGCTGACATTTTATTCGCAGGACGTAGAATTTGCAAGTGCATTTGTCGACGTGTCTGGAGTCTCGCGTTTGAGTGAGATAATACTTGCCTCTGAGACAGAAGAAATCACACTCTTACTTGTCATACTGGCCAAGATCTACAGTCATGATATTACAGTATCTGTTCCTAATGATGAAGTTCTCGATAAGGTAAGTTACAAGTTTAACAATGCTTTAGCAAATTTCTAACAAGATCAGATAATCCATATAATAACAGTTGAAGAAGATTCAGATGCAATCAAATCAGCGCTTTCTGCAATCACAGCAATTGTCTCACGCTTCACTACTGATCCTGAAACTTCAATTTTCTATGGTCAGAAAGGTTATGATCGATTGAGCGGATATGCTGCAAGACATTGCAATTTCCTTGGATCTATTGTTAAAAAATTACAAGTTCCAGTAATTGATTCAGAGATTATGAATGGAGCAATTGCTCTTGTGAATATTGTAACTTCAGATATTATGCGTGTTCCATTATCTACTTCATCAAGTGCTAAAATCCCAATGTCAAATGATAGTGATTTTGATCTTGTTTTATTAGATATTTGGACAAGACTTGCACCACTTCTTAGAACGTCTGGTTTATTACAACAAATGTATGAAATTACTTTACATTCGGAAACAAGTCAAACTCCAGAGACATCAATTCAAATTTCACAATTTCAAAAATTAAAACATGAGATTTTAAGAAGATGGAGATATAGATCAATTAAAACTGATGAACTCCCTGCTCATCAAGCTGCATTTGATGACTTATTAAAACTTGCAAGAACACAATTAGAATCATTACCAGAGACAATTAAACGATTAGCAGCAGCTAATGCAAATGTTATTAATAATTCATTTGAAGTTACATCGAATGAAGAAGTTGAATTAAAAATCACAAATGTTGAGATTTGGAGTAAACTTGGATTTGCTAATCCAGAGAATCCAATGACTGAATTTGATTCAGTTGGTTGGCTTGGCTTGGTTGATTTATTATCATTTGTTCAATTTGATCAAAATGCTCTTGGTGATGTACTTCATGGTGAATGGTCATTAGCTGATCATGAACGGCATTGTCCTGTTGTATTGGCAAGTATTGCAATTACGGAAGTATTAAGTGATATGTTTAATCTTGTTGAACAAGTCAATGAACATGAAATGAATAATGACGAAACTATTGAAATTAACCCATTATTGCTTCAGTGGTCAGCAATACATAATAATGGATTGAAGCTATTTGTTAAAATGTGGAGTGAATCAAGAGCACGTATTCCATCATCTTTTAAAAATGAAATTGAAAAAATGCATGATTTTAACTGTGTACTTGATTTAATTCGTGTAATGTTCAGATATTTACGTGATAATATTACTTCAGCTGACGGACAATATGACATTGCGAATGCAATGAATACAATGACATATCAACATTTACGTGAAATTCAATTAGATTATATTGAATCCAATCAACCATCTAACTGTTCAATTGATAATTCCGAAGTTGAGAATTTAAGATTTGAAATTGCTGAAGAATCAATTCAATTTGTTATTACTCAAAGAATTAATTGTCTTCTTAATGGATCTTGGTTCTTTCTTGGCAATGAATCTGACAATGATTCAACTGGTTCAAGTGTTAAGTTTACTTCTCCTGCTGCTGCTCAAAGAAGAAATATTAGTACTAGTAGTTCAATTAGTGCAAGTACAATTGGAGGAGCTGAGATTCAAGATGGTGCAAGTATTAATACTTCAGCAAGTTCAACTTCAGGATCAGGTTCGGTTAGCACAATTCGAGGAGGTCGTCCAGCGCAATCAACAGCTTCATTAGGAAATTCAAATGCATCAGCATCTTCATTAAGAGCCAGTCCAGGAAATGGAAATTGGAGATATGTTAGATTATCAGCCGATCGGCAAAGTTTACGATATAGTGATTTTTTTGAAAAATGTAATCCACCGCCAACACTTGAAGAGTTACGTGAGACTTTTGAATTAAGTGCGTCATGTAATATTGCAGCACCATCAGGAATGCAAACTGTTAATACGAAATTAACTGGTCTTGTTGGATTATCTGGTCAAGAAATGTTGAAATTACCTTCAATTATTATGAACAAAATGTCATTCGTATCAAATGGTGGTATTGCTTCAAATAAATTCGCATATAAACTCGTTGTATTTGGTCGTCGTCGTGATGTGACTCCTGCTGCATTACCACATACAATGGATCCAGCTGCAATTGCAAATGCTTATAAAACACCAATTTTACAACTACAATGTGAAACTGGTGATGTATTAGCTGAATGGTATGATGGATTAAGTATTATTTTAAATCGAAATGGATTTGAAAATCTACGTGCCGCGCTTAATATTGATCCGAATACTGAATTAACAGCTGCAATGCAGCCACGTTCAGTACAACCTCAAGTTCCACAACCATTAGACACTTCTTCAACAATGGTGTTATCACCAGCAGCATTAAGTAGACTTCCACCTCGAAGTCATTTTAGTGTCGCAACAGCATCCTCAACACTTTCAACCTCATCTTCAATTTCATCTACATCATCAGCAACAACAACACCATCATCTCCATCTTCACCGAATACAAGTGGATCAGATATTTTGTCACCTGTATTTTCATTTAACATGAAACCAACAACTTCACGTACTTCAATTGCAAGTTTAGCTGAAACTGAATCATTAATGCTATCAAGACTAATTACTCAACGTTCAAATAAAGTAATGCAATCACAATTCTCAGTTACCATTACAACTGCAAGATGTGTTCAAATGTTATTTGATTCAACTTGTCACATTCGAATGTTACCATTAAGTAATATTCGAGTAAATGATTCACGTGAGATATTGAAAGCTAGCAACAAACAGCATGAGGAACAACGAAGTATGAATTTGAGATATGATTTAATTCCATCAAGTTCATTTGTTCAACAACAATCTTGATTAGGAATTTGTTAATAAACTTGAGACTGTAATATGGTATGTATGTATTTGCAATGATGTATAGGTGATGAATATTAGAACCGGCGTTTTGTTTGCTTTTTTCTTGCTATGATTGTTTGTATTTTGAATTTAATCTGCTTTGTTTTGATCTAATGATTTTTTATGCATGTTTGGCTTTGATATGATCATATGACGATCCGGTGATGTATATTTAGATCAAACGAGAAATGTACGTTTAGCTTGACTTCAATATATTTGAACAAAATGAACCGAACTCAACTTCTCGAGTTCTCGATCATGCAGGAACTATACTCGGCTGTGTGCAGCACCGGGGCTGAGCAGCGAGCAGCCAATTTCACTTGCTAATTTGAGTGTGGCTGAGGCGCGGCCGGTCACTTTGACGACGCGTGTAACGCGCGTCAGGCACAGACTGCGGCGGGCGAAGGGGCTAGCCTGACCTGGGCAGTCCAAGTGCTGGTGTACGCAGACCGTGGCTGTAGGTGTACCTGGGCCTTGCAATCGCTGCACGCACGGGTTCCGTACTGAGTATGTGCACACCGCACAGCCAGGCACGGGCTGTTCCGTGTTCACGCCGCAAAGATGCAGCATAACGGCGGCTGCTTTTCTTAGACCAAAGATCAAGTTCGAGTGTATATATACGGGTATACTCAACTATACTATTCAACAGAAGAT